>JAUZNK010013037.1:0-22993 GCA_035046665.1 Euphysa ruthae | reverse complement strand
TCTCCTTGTTTTATTTTCTCCTCAATGTGCACTGCACTTCCTACTTCAACACTTTCTAAGTTAGCTGAATTATAATTTACAGCACATTTGCACGGGGGTGACTTCAGATTCGACACCGATTTCTTCTCAACAACATCTAGACAGAGTGTGTTTTTGGGATGGGCGTTAAATGCTTTTTATAGCGGTCTTTCAAGAAATAGGTATCAGCATGAATATCACCAGAGGACAAAGACAAAGGGTGATGACAAAGTCTGGGAATTTCTCTTTGGCAAAGTCAACAAATTCTTGTGGATTGGTAACAACTGCTTTTTTCTGCAACGTCTTCCTCCATACATAATTCCTTACATTGCCACCTACTCTGTCATTTTCCCCTTTACCATGTGATGTCGCAAAGTTGTTCTAACACGCCTGAGTACCATGATCTTCTTCATGAAAGAGGATGTTGCTGAAGTGAAACTGATTTTTGAATTGCCAAGATGGACAATCAGACCAATAGTAGACCTTCTAAATTCTGCCCTTTTCATGTTTCAAGCCATCTGATACTAACATGTAGTGTTGAAATTTCTTCTTTCCACCTTCTTAGTGCAACGATCGAAATAAGGGTTTGCAAAAAAAAGAAAAATCATTCAAATTTGAGTTGCCAAAATTTAACCGTTTATTCTTTTTAGTTCTTTTTTTTTGCATTCCAGTCACTAGTTCATGAAGAGCTAAACTAACGCATCAACAAAAGTACTTAAAAAAGTTAATTTTCTCACACTGGCCGCACTGTGTAATCATTAGTAATTGTTATAAGTGATTCTTACCTTCACTCAAGTTGTTGTCTTCAATATCCTGTTGTACATTTTTCTTTTTCTTCCTCTCAAACATAATTATCACCCATTGAGACACTTCAATCTTGACATCATTGTAGGGCAAGAGAGCCTTCAATAAATACAAATCTTTGAACGCTCCACACTTATCACACCACCTTAAGCAATCTTCATTTTACTTATCACACTGTTGATATTCTTATTGCATCAACAGAACTTATTGACTTGAAATCAAGACATAAATTCTCCTTTCTCGTAATTTTTCCAGAGATTCACAGATCAAACCAATGTTCTCATGATAGATGCACTTGCAAACATCCTGTGATTGTTTCTGTACAGGAATTACCCCTACTTGCAAATTACGTTGCAAATTGTCAATGTCATCCAGTCTTTTCGTTTCTCCTTCTGGTCTGTCTGTTTTTACAGACAGATCATCCTTCTTACCAGGCATAACCTACGAATTCGCATTATCTTGAAAGGAGTCTTCAGCCATTCTCACTGTGTCATAATTTAGCTGGGATTTGAGTGTAACAGTTTCAGGAGTCAAAATTCTCTGTCTGGATGTGGGAGAACAAGTGAATGGATCTCTTCAGCCTGTTTTGATGGAGTTGCAGGCAAGTTGGTCAAAGCTCTTTTCACGTATTTACATATTTCACGTAGTTTGTTTGGTCTTAAAGCCCATCATGACAGTTACAGCATTATTAGTATGCTTTTTTGCATTACGTCGAGCCTGTTGAGCTACATCAGAGGCCCTTCTATCTTTAATCTGTTTGGGTGTGAGCCTCTCTGCTGCCATTTTCAGCCTTTTCCTTGCTTTTTCTTTTCCCCAAATAGCAACCTTTTTTCATCAGTAAGGTCAGCTCTATGTTTGCGCTTTCTTGCTTTGGAAATCAAGGAAGTTTTCTTCTCACTAACTGTAGGTGAAGCAACACTAACATCCATTTTAACTATTATGTAGTGATTGCCTACAAGATAAACCAATAAATTCCATAAACTGTCCTTTTTTTGCCAATCAGCTGAATTTACACTACAACAAGACACTGATAAATATTCAGTAAAAATACTTTTGCGCTTTGTACTAAATTGACATGCTGTTAGATTCATGAAAGACAAAACCAAACAAAAATCCTACACAGTTTTAGTGGGGCTGATTCAGTCCTAAATATTTTAGGACTTCAGAAATTACAAATGTATAGGTTCTAAAAATTTTTTTATGAGAAAGTTCTAACTAGAAACAAGTTATCCTAATTTAGAGTAACATCTGAAACTTTGTTCATAGGATTTTATAAGTGTAAATCAATTTCACATCTGGGACGTTCTGGATGTGGCATATATTAGATGTAAAAGTGAGGGGTCAAAGATAAATAATCAGATTAGTTAAAATGAATTTTGAAAAATTGACCCAGGGGCTGACCCTGACATGGTTTGTCCTTAACATTCTATGTTTTATAAAAGAAAAAATTTGGTTCTTTAGCATTGGAACCAAATATTATAAAATATCGTCATTTTAGTTCTAGTTTTTTGACTGTATCTTTATTCTCCCATAATTCTCTTCTCAAGAAAATAACCTAAGCATTAATAGCTTTTTAAACAGAATTTTCATACATTTCTTAAGATTGAGTCTTTGAATTTTTAAAAATTTGGTGCGAAATAAATACCATAGAATGTCTTTTGGCTTATATTTTTACCCAAAAAGTTTTAGTTTCTTAATAACTGTAAATTTATAAACATAATTTCACTTTGCTACTTTCATACTGTATTTGTGTGAAATGTTATTTAAAATTGGAGTTACAAATGAATTTTAATTTAATTTGTTTTATTTTATTTCTAGAAAGTGTTGGTTTCAGATTTGTGCCCGTTATATAAAATAAAAGATAATCTGGATGCGTTATCAGAAGAGAAGATAAAACTTCTACGATGGGTTTTTAGTGATAACATCTACTCTGTTAAAACGTGTAAAAAACAAGTGGTGAGTAAACGTCTGGTTTTTATTTCTTTCTCTATTACCAAAAATTTTCAAAGAAATAATCAAAAATTCATGTTTTTGTACTCCTGCAAACTCCCGTAAACACATCTTCAAATTCATTGTCATTATATAGAAAACTATGTTCAAAAATTCATTTTTTAGTATTCTGCTACTTGATTCTCACGTCACACTGATTAATTAATTATTATTCTGAATGATTAAAATTTATTAAATAATAAGCTGAGGCTAGCAAGTTCCCTGAGTGTGGCATTATCTATGCTTGGATTAGCCTTATGTGATCAGTTAATATAATATTGCATATTACATTCAAGATAGTTAAAGATGTCTAAATAACAGAATATATTTATTTGATTCATGAAATTATCTGTTATTGTAGGAAACTACTACTTTGGCACATCAGCTTTTCTTTGAAATAATTCCATGTCCAAAAATCAGTTGTTAGTCACAGCTTTATTATGCTAAAATACTTGTTTCAGTGTGTTTTAAAGGAAGTTAAGAGCTATGCGATATGAATTTATATAGCTAAGATATTTTTTAATGAAAAATCAAAAAGCATTTGAAGGCAAATCTCCAATATTTTAAATTTTGAATTTGGGTTGGACAAATATAAAAGTTGGGGTTTGAAAACTTGATCAAAAAAATTTTTTTCCCATAATTACAGCATCACTCTGAAAAAGAATTAAAACTATGACAGGTGTAGAGATTTAGAATTTAAATGACTTCATACAAATACAAATTTTAATGGAAATGCAAGTTAAAAAAAAATAATCACCTGTTATATACATCATTTTGAAGAGCTTGATGAAATGAGTAAAATGATTTTACTTCATGAAAAAAAGTTTACCAGGTGTATTTCATAAAAATTAGTTATGGCATCACAAAAGATTTAAAAAAAAAGATAGAATAAGTTTTAATTTTGTTAATATAAGATTTTGTGAAAAAAATTTATTTTTTTCATTTTTTCTATTTGTTGTTTAAAGTTTTGAAAATATGCCTATTTCATTTGGCTTGTTCCAGTCTTTTATATCTCAACCTAGCTAATCAAATCATTTTCAAATTCTTAAAATTAATTCATTGTTGTTATTCACCAGCTAACTCTGTTCAATTTATTCAGTTTCAGTTTAAAAGCCTGAAGATCATATTCAGGCCTAAAAAACATCTGGGTCATAATCTCAATAATTTAAAACAATAATACGTTGCAAAATAACATTAAACAATATTTAAAAACGTTAAAAAATAATTAATTATAAACAAATGGCTTTTTTACCTCTTTTTCAGTCCTTTTGAAGTAGATTATGCAATATGCCCGAGACAAAATAAAGCCTCACTTGTATGATAAAAAATGCTTTCTACAAACAGGGCCTGTGAATAATTTTTATCTGGCAAAGTTGATTTTCCTGTTTGGATGTCCTTCCTGTTAACAGAACACAAGGAAGAATCATTGCTATTTAATCAAAAATCTCTTTGGCCCAATTTTCTTAAGGTATCATAGAGTGTTTGAACGTAGCTATAGAATTAAGTTTTAAATAAACTTTTATTTTGTTTCGTTTTATTCAGACCTTACTAATAATTAAAGATTCTAAGAAAAAATAAAATCCCCAAAGAATAATTTTAGGAGTTTTTTATGGCATAAAAAATTACGATTTTTGTTTTCTAAAAAAAGCTCCAACTTTCACTAAAATTATTTTTTTTCAGAAAAAACATGCCCACATGGTGGGTATATATGTCTTCAAAATTGTGTAACTTTCACAAATACATTTCTCCTTTCCACACTTTGATTCAATGTTTAAAAATTTACAAAGTCAGAGAAGTTTTAATAAAATTTGGGAGTGTGTTCCAAATAAGACTGCTCTTAAACTGGAATGAGTTTTTTCTATAGGTTATAGAAAGAGCAGCAGGGAGATTTAATGCAAAGGTACTTCTAAGGTTATAAGGTACACATTTCAAAGAGAAGATATCTTGAATTAGTTTCAGACTCATACGAATGATTGATTCGTCAAGATTATGTAATTTCTCTAGGCGTTTTAATAGAGTATAGCACAATTGCCCTGGCGAAAGAAAGCTTTAGAACTATTATAATTGTTTAACCTGATTCATATTTGTGGGGCTGTAGACATAAACTAGTTTCACCATTTTTGAACAAATTAGTTGGTCAAAGTAGTAAGTTCTACTCGAAACAGCAGCTAACAGCAGCAGCTAGTGTGGACAATTTTGGTAACTTTTTAGGCAGAAATTTTCATTATGATTTTGTTAAAGGTACATGTCTAAAGTTAAGGAATTCTGATGTTCTTTGGTCTGCGGTGGTGGCATTCACCTAAAACAGGGTGGTAAAATCCGGAGTATGACACAAATATGAAAAAAATCTTGTGAAAACTTAATTTATATTGATGAAATAGACAGCTAGCAAATGATATAATTACAATGAATCATATTTAGGGTGATAAAGAAAAGTTAAATACAATTTTTCGATTGGTTTAAATAGAATATTATTGCTTTCAGGGGGTAAAATTCTACATTTTTTAGTGGTTTTGCCCCTAAAATATCATTTTTTTATTCACGTATTTAACTTAATAATCATACTTAGGATCATTTCTGGCAATTTTATTGTTAATTCTATTTTTAATAGAACCTTTAAATTTCTCTGATCTTAAAATATTCTATTGATTGTTTTATTAATAACTTTGTTTTGGTTTTAAATTTTGTTGTAAAGATTTAAGAAAAACATAGGTTTTGAAGTCGCTCTTACCTACCCACTCAAAAGTGCTCTGTTGCAAATTCAGATGGGTCACGGAGAGTAACTTAAAACAGCAAACTTGTAGAAGTTCTTTCACAGTTTGCTGGAAGGTCATGCTTACCAAAGAATCATTTTTCATGGCTTTTCAAGATATTGGTAACCATTGGGAACTTTCAGACGATTTGATTGTCTCATTCTAAAAGTTTGCTTGTAAGCTTAATGGATGCAGAAGTATCGAAGTAAACAAGGCACGTCATGAGAACAAAAGAGAACAAAATCATCGATTTAGCACTGTTACTACCATGCCGTTCCACCATAATAATCCACTTGCGTCGTTGCAATTATATAAGATGTCTCTGGAAAGCATCTGCTTTAGCAAATCTGGATATTTCGAATCCTTGTCAATGTGACTTGACATTGAAGTACGAAATTCAATGGCATGATAAAGTTTTTCCACCAGAATATAAAGAACTTTTGGCTTATGATAATGATAACAATAGTGATAGCGACAACAATATTGAACATGGTGACGATTATGAAGTTGGTCCAGATGAGGAAAGCGAGGACAGTGATGAGGATTTTTAAATATTTTAATACATTCTATCTTTCAACTTAGTTTAAATTTGTTTGTTTTGTTTTTGTGTGTAGAATTTGTGATAGCTTATTTCAATTATATTTTTGATCTCTTTGGTTGTAATTTTCTTATTTTCTACTCCCTGAAACGTTAGCTGTAATAAGAGGAAAATTATTCATAATATAAACATAAAATGTGTAATTGGAAACCAGTTTAGAGGGCACGTTATAATAGAGATGTCTGCCATGCTATTCTTAAATAATGGATAAAAATGAGAAAAAATCAATTATACCTCCAAATTGGTCATAACGTGCAACTAATAATTGTAAATATGACAAATATCATTGAAATACATAAGAGTTGCCTGAAATGATCTTAAGTAGGTTCATTTACATTATACTAAGAATATTTAACTTAAATAATTCAATGAAATACATGAACAAAAAACAATATTTTAGGTGAAAAATCACTAAAAGTTATAGAATCTTACCCCTTGAAAGCAATAATCTCTATTTAAACCAATTCAAAATATTTTATTTAACTTGTCTTTATCACAATAATTCATTGTAATTATATAATTTGCTATCTGTCAATTTCAACATAAATTAATGCAATTGTTCACAAGATTTTTGTCATACTCCTAGATTTTACCCCTTGTTTTAGGTGAATGCCACCTCTGCAAACCAAACATCATCTGAATTCCTTAACTTTTTACGTCAGCATTTTTTTCCTTAACCCTTTGCATACCTTCCTTGGACATGACTGGGATTTCCATTTAATAAGAATATCCCATTCACGGAAAAGTTTGGGAATTTTTTTGCCTGCACTATTAATATTTACCTTGGCAATCACGTTGACAATTGTCGATTGCTGATTTGAATTACGAGGGCTGTTGAGTGATCGTTAAAATATCAAAATAATTACTTGAAAAACTTGCAATATAAGTGGCATCATAAACGTCAGATGTTTAATCATGTTATAGTGTAAAATCAACTTTATGTCCCTGCAAGAGATATATCTTTTTGAGTTAATGGTTATATGTGGTTAGGGGTAAAGTGGCATCCAACAAAATCCAAAAAAAAAAAAAAGGAAATTTTAGAATTCTTTTATTATATATTTATTATTGTTAAAAATTTCATTCAGTTTCAATATTTACAAATTTGCAAAATTAAAAATTTCTCCTGCTAAAACTTATTTTTAATTTTAGGTAAATTTTAAATTTACAATAAAAAACTGGATAATATGAATTTTTAATGAAAGATGATTAAGAATATATATTTAAAATACTTCGAACTTCTTTTCTTTGAAATAATTAGATCTTTTTTTTTATAAAATAGAAATAATCTTTTTAGAATCTAAAGCTTTTACAATATATAATGCATGTTTTAACCTTGAAACGAATCTAATGTGTATTGAGTCATCCATAACGAAAACAAGGCTGTAAACAACTATTTAAAGCCTTTCAGACATGAAATGTATTGGACAGATATCCCAAAAAATTTTTCCTGGAAGTACACAAAAAAAAGTATAATAGGAATTTGTATTCTTATTTCATTAACTGCAAGTCCTCTCATTAAAGAAACTAGTCTTTTTAGCTTAAAGTTAACCTTGTCCTTTAATGGAAGAGTTGCATAATAGTTTTATGGTTCGATAATTTTATTGTTTGAAAATTTTTTTTAAATAATCTTTTTTCAGAGATTATTTTAAGAAAATATTAAATTTATACGCGCAATACTCTTCTATTTTTTACTTCATTCTCAACAATAAAATGCGAAGTTTATAAATTAAACAAACAACAAAATTTACTTTGATATAATATCCACTCATTATTAGTAGCGTCTTTTGTAAGAATTAGTTTCTATGAATACGTTATTTCAAATATATTAAATATCAATTTCTTTAAATAGCGATTTTAATGAGATATTTGCATATTTTTTATATTTGTGGTTTACCTGTCTTTAACCTTGGATACTGAATTATTAAATAACCTTGCGTAACTATAAAGTTAGTCTCAAACCATTTAATCATTTTCTCTCTTTATTCAGGGTGTTATAATGATTATTTAATAGAGTTAAATGTGTTTATTTTATCAAGCTAATCACCGCCTTCCTTTTTATACCAGGTGATTATACGAGGTGATCTTGCAGTTTGAAGCCCATTTCTTTTGCACTGTGTATAAATCATACTTCCGAGAAATGAGCAGTAATTTTAAATTTAAGTATTGGCGATGGAAAGAACAACAATAAAATTTTGTAATAAGCCTGCAGGCGAGAGCTAATTATTTAATAATGTTTAGATTAAAAAAAGCAAATATATGTTTATATATGTTTACAGTCCAGTAAGAAAGTTTAAAATCTACTTAAAATATCAACTGAAATATAAAATTTTAAAATATAAAATATATAAATAAGAAGAAAAAAAAACACTATGGTGTGGAAGTTTAAGTTGATCTATCAAACATATCTTTCTAAGATAATAGTTTAATACTAATAATAATAATAAAGATAATAATAATAATAATAATATAATATGTTAATAATATTTTATTATTACCAATCCTATAGTTGCTATCCCAACTAACATTTTAAATATTACAGTTTAAGCGACCAAATTTATGGTGTTCCTAGGTGGTAAGTTTTTGGTACCAGTTTCTACAATTTTTTTACTCTGACATAAGTGGTTGAAATTATATAAAGAGATCTATATAAAAAAATAAATATCTTTATAGGTTGATGAAATTCATAGCAAAACTGGCAGTTCAAGCTTTCACGTGGAGCCAAACTTTGTGTTTGAAGTTAAATACAACACTTTTACATCTCAGAAATTTGATGAACAGTCTAAACAGTATGGTATAAAATATGGATTCCACGGAAGCCGTATGGACAACTTTCATTCAATTGTTAATAATGGACTTCAAGTCCACATGATGAAGGTAGTGATGTTGAATAATTTTCTGATCATTTTTTTTTTATTCGCTCAGGTAGGAATAGTTGTAAAATTTCACAGGAGAATTAAAAGGAGAATTAAACTTATGGTTCAATGTCTTCTAGCAGAAGGAAAAGTTATATCCTTTTGTATAACAACTAATTGGAAATCCAAAAAGAACCTGTTAGTACTAAATTTGAAATGCTAAATATGGTGATGTCTCACTGTATATGATTCATGGCTTTGTATCAATTTATTACTTGACATTAACTTTGTGAGTTTTTTTAAAAATTTTTATTTGCACACTCCAAAATAAAATGTTGTTTTTAATCATGGCAATTTGCTTTCATGGCATTGCTAGTTATTTGAAATTTATTTGAAAGTTTTCAGCAGCCTTTTGAATTGAGGTCGCCATTAGGCAGTGCCGACCTCATTTTAACATACTTTGGAGTAAAATGCAGTTGCATTTTTAATTTATATGGGCAGGAAAAAATAAAATATTAAAAAAGATTTTTTTTTAAATTTACAAAATAGCTTTTGTAATAATTGTGAAACAATTAACCCTTTAACTACCAATGATGAATATACTTGTGGTGCTATACCATTTGAATATTGTCATTGTTGAGTATACTCACGTTATTAATTAAGTGAGTAAGCATATCTTCATTAAACAATTGTATATCCTTAAGTCTCCTATGCAAACTGAGAGAACATTTATATTAATAAAAGAATAAACTTTTGAAACACCAGGGTTTAGACGAATAATGTCACAAAACACAGTAAATCAGCTAAAATTCAACCAATTTTAGCCCCATTGGTCCAACGCTTCCTGTCGCTGTTATTTCTCGAGAGGGATATATTGATGGATGAATCATCATTGCTGTGGAAAGATCGGCTTAGATAGAAACAATATATTTCGATAATGCGCTTTTGAGTTGGGCAAAAATCATTTGTTTTATGTGAAGCCTGCACAGAATATGCATATAAAATTATGTTATAACACCGTAGTAAACAAAATCAGCGTAGATCTAGATAGCTTTGAGGATGATAATGCATCGAATCATTTTTTTACTTATGGAAGGTCTTATATATCGATAATTGGTACACATCCATATTGTAACAAGTCAATAAAAGAATGTTGATGTCATTGGCACTACGCCTTTACTGTAAATGACTCCCGGATGATATAAAGAATAAAAAACTAATTTGTAAAAAAAAGGGCGAAACATGAACATATAACTTGGACTTGCCATGGCAAATTGGACAGATAAGCGAGATGTCTTTATGATGACAACTTGCATAAATGACTTGGAAACTGCTGTCAATCGTCAAGGCATTTATTTCAGAATACCAATGGTTGTCCATCTCTACAATTTCATGATGTGCAGTCCTCTCAAAAAGACCAGTGAGATCGCCCTCTTGTAGGCAGACATGCAGGCAAATAAATTTGCCTACTTGGTAGATCATGTGGACAAGGTGATGGAAAAAACAAATGGGAGGGTTTAAAGAATAGGCATAAATATTTTAACTAAGTTTATACAATCTTATTGAAATATATATTTTTTGTTTATATATTTAGATTTATTTTACTTAAAGAATAACAAATAGATTGATAAAAAATCAAAACAGATTTTTTTTCTTCAGTAAAAATATCCTTATATATGTCCCTCTCCTCTATTTATATTTGCGTCATAACAGCAACAGCATAACTTGCCGCAAAAGATCACCTCACCTAACCACTAGTATAAAATAGGTGTTGATTAATTTGATAAAATAATCACATATAAGCCATTAAATAATTGACAAGCTTTTCATGTTTATTCCAATCTTGATTATTGATTCAAAGTATTTGCTAAAATCTAGGCTAAGAGTTTATAGTTTTTGTTAATGTTCTCTTTTATTTATTATTGTAAACAAATGATTTTACTATTTTGTTTTTTGCTCGCGCAGCTAATTCCGAGGGCTGTTCTAACATTACAGGCCTTGTAAAAAGACAAGGGAAAAAAATATTATTTTGTTAAACAAACGCAATAAGTAAAACTTTAAAAAATATATTTAATAATTTTAATATTATTGAATTCAAATTATTACTTAAATAGTATGAATTTTGGGAACAAAAGCTGAATCTTTACATCTTGTTTTTACGGGTCCAAAGCGATTTGGGATACTGGTAATTATGTGATTCCCCTTTAACCGTTACAAAAAAAAATGTTAAAAAAAATGCTTGAAATCTAGATATAAGATAAATTACCTACTAAAATGTCTGCATCACTGTGAAATACTTTGCTAAACACAAAAAAGTGAACATATTTAAATAAAAAAATTCTGTAGTAAAGTAGGACAAAAAAATCATGTAGGCGATAATAATTAACACTTACCTATGCGAACATGGTATAGGCTCTTTAATGAGAGGACTGGATGGTCGTTGTCGATCGTAGGTGACCAAATGACAACTTTGTACCCGACTGAGCGAAAACGATTAAAAAATGGTACCAAAAACAGTTTATGCACCTCATCAACTTATCTGTATTCCATGCACAAAGTGGAAAAAATCATGAATCACTGCGGAATGGAAGTCGATTCATCAGCTGAAAGACTTGGTGGGCGACCGAGTCTAACGGATAATTCTTTTTGAATCACAGAATGACATTTCCTGTCCTATTCCTCCTATACCACAAAAGGAAACCCACGAGGTGTATCTTGTGCCATAAAAACAAAATTAAGAAAGAAAGTCAATACTGATTACAGTTTTGCAAAGAAGTATTCTGCGTTGATTCTTATTTTGAGTGGTATCATATTGTAATCATCTTGTTGATTTTTTTGGAATTTTGTTGTTCATTTGAGATACTTTTTATTAATAATTTATTATTAATAATATTATTATTAATAATTTTAATGATTTTATGTTTAATTATGTATGCTTCTTATCTTTAATCTTCCTTATTTAATAATTTTTGATGTATCAAAAATTAACCCGGCTCTGTGGCTGTTGCGGTGTAAAGTCAACCTAACACTGAAAGGATAAAGAAACTCAACCTGTCTTTATGCAAGCTCTTTTCTTCAGAAATAAATGCATCAGTACACAGGCAGTGTGTGTGCACTCATGCATTTATTTCTGAATTTTTCACACAGTACAGAAGAAGAAAACTGCGAACTGCTTTACTATAATTATATTTGGGAAAAAAATCGTATTTCAAAGGATATCATACTGAATGATTGGGCTGCGAATTATCTCATTAAATTATTTTATTTTGTGGTTAATTATTCAATAAGTTGCAGTGAATACATAACATTAATACACACTGTATACAATATATTCGACAGGTTTGTTTAGTACAACTTAGATGCTTTAGTTTTAAATTAGCAACTAAGTGCGTTGAAAAATTAGAGTAATGTTACTGAAAGTGTTTTGTGATTACTATTTTTTTGTTAAATTTTTGAATTACATTTGTTTTTTATGTAATAAGTTCCCAGTGTGCAGAAATTGAAAAAAAAAAAAAACCATCATTAAGACCTTGATTACACCGCTCACATTGCTAGGTTTGGATAGAGAGTTTGTTTTCATCCATTCGTAGGAATACATGTTCTTTTTCATTCATTTAATTAGAAAAAAATTTTTCATGATTAGAAGCGTTGTTTGTATGGCAAGGAAATATAGAGGGTTGAATTGTAACAATTTTTTGATTTTTGCATTTGTTTTACATTTGACTGATATTTTTCAAATTGCATTATTAATAAAGAAAAAAATGTATATGTATATGTCAGTTTATAATGAAATTATGTAAATAAACTCTTTGAACTGAGAACAGGATATTTTCGTGAATTATTAAATATTTATTTAATATTTAATAATTAAGTGGTATTAAATTACCATGGTTTCACGACGACACCACCTGTAACGTAACAAATTATTACAACAAAATAAACAAAATATGAAAGCAGTTTGATTAATAAAAAATTTATACACTATTTTTTTTTATTTTTTATGATTTCATTATTTCTATTCATCATTTGCTTAAAAACTTGACAGTTGTCAACCATTTTAGAAGGATATATTTAAAAGTATATAGAACATTTAAAAAATTTTTTAAAGAATTGAAAAGAATTGAAATATTGTAACAAATTCAAACAAAACTGAACCGACTTTTAACAAGATTGACAAATAAAAAAACAAAAAAAAAAAAAAAAAACTACATTAAGTACACATCTACATAAAACCTACACTTGTAAATTGATAAAGACTGGGTAAAAGTTGTCAAAATTATTTTACAAGTTTTAAAAATTAAAAAAAGAATAGTAATAAAATATATGAATTAAAGAGAGAATTATGCAAAGCCATTGAAAAATATTTCCACCAACTAATAATTTTACCCAAACGTAAATTTAATGCTATCATCATCTGAAAATGTTATTACCATGAAGTTTTTTTTCATCAATAATTTCTCTGTGTTAAGATAAATTTTGCAATTTTTGAGAAATTTTGTGTTAAAAAAATTTTAACGTAGTATTTAATTATTTTGTAGAATGGTCTTTATGGCGAGGGTGTTTATCTAACTGAGGATTTAGCGGTGTCAATGCCTTATGTTACAAGTGGTCACACATGGAAACACTCTAAACTTGGCCAATATCTATCATGTGTTGCTGTTTGTGAATTGCTTGGAGATCATCCAGGCGTTAAATGTACTACAGAGACAAGCAAGGGTACGAGTAGATCAACTGCACATAACTCTGAGGGTGGAGAAGTTCCTTCAAAGTATTTTGTTGTGACAAGTAGTGATTTGGTCAGAGTAAAATACCTATTCGTTTTCGTTGACAAACATAAATGGTGAGTATGGAAATTGTTATTTTCTTCTATTGATAAACGCATAGATAATATATGATTTAATGCCATAATTGCATATTGTAATATATATAAAATAATATAATATAAATAGGTATTATGTTTATTAAAGTAAAGTTTATTTATTATTAATT
Source organism: Euphysa ruthae (assembly GCA_035046665.1). NCBI lineage: Eukaryota > Metazoa > Cnidaria > Hydrozoa > Anthoathecata > Corymorphidae > Euphysa > Euphysa ruthae. The sequence goes on along the minus strand of JAUZNK010013037.1, from coordinate 8,990 downwards.
ATTTGTTTCCAATACATTATTTGGTAGTTTTGTGATTGTGACTTACTTTCTGAGTGATGCAGGCAAACTCAAAATTTCCTAAAAATTTACGAAAACTACTTCAGATTTGCTAAAATTTCACCTCATGTTCTAAGAATTATATTTCTAATGATTTGAGCATTTTGCCTATTTATAAAAATCTTGGTAGCTAAATCTTTTTGCAGCTAGATATGGCCAAAAAATTTTCCCATACTCTTTAACAACGCTGAAATAATTTTTATCATTTAGAAATATTACTAACTTAAAAGGTGGTTTCTACTCGTTTTGCTACAATTTCTAATTTTTATGACCCATAGATGACTTTCTGTTAACTATATATAGCTTTGTAAGCTAAGGACACCTTGCTTAATTAGGGCCCATTGATGTAATTTGTAATTATTTTTATGGATTTCATTCTTTTTGTATCTTATATAATTCTAGAAGGTTATTTTCATAATTTGTAAATTTTTAGCTGGTGTGTTTCATTTAAAAAAAATTCTATTAACAATAGCCGAGATGTGCTTAATACCTCATGTATTTGCTGTTGCTTGTTTTTTTAGTAACCCTTGCAAGAAAAGTTGGATAATTTACCGTTACCCTGGATTAACTATCTTATTTGCTTACATTTTATTGCTGGCTTTTGTAAGCATATATAGCAGTTCAAGCATCCAAAACATGTGGAGAAGATACTGGAAAAAAAGAAAGAATTGAGTGATGAATTTGATATTTTAATTAATTTAAATTTTCAAAAATTTGTGAAACATTTTGTGACAAAAGAGAATCTCTAAAAAGTATAAATCTGGGAAATAAGATGTTTAATGTGCCCATAAAGAAAATGTAACTTGTGTATTACACTCTGTTTCTCATTCTCTTAATTTGCATTTTTAAGATTCTTTAGCAACTCTTAAACTCTTAAATTTGAATTATATGAATAATGAATAAATAGTAAAGATTTGTGATGGAAATCGTGTTTTCACTATTTATATTTATTAGATCAACAGGATAATTCAAAATAGCTAAATGAATAGCTAAATAGATAAAGAAAGTATTGACAAGGTAAAATAGAAATTCTATGGTTATAATTTCCAGTGCATGATAAGTAATTTTCCTTGCATAGTTGCGACACGCAGTTTGAAACATTGTATGTCGGGCTTATTCTATCGCACCAAGCTTACCTATCATCTTTAATTTATTTATTATTTTAGGGACTAATTTGTTTAGAAACTAAATAACCTTGATGTTTACTGATAGCAGGATCATCTTATATTGAAAAGGTTTTACTATAAAATAATTTAGGCTATAAAATAACCTAATAAATGTTATTGTTCAGAAATATTCAGTGAATCAGTAAAGCATTAAGAATAACTTTAACACTTTTAGTGATGCCAAAAAAGCATTTTCTAATGGAAACCATAAATTGGCCTCAAAAAGTTGTTTGCAAACTTCTCTATAAATAGATATGTTTCTTCTGAACAAGAATTTACATACATATGATAAAGAATGAAACTGAAACTAAATTACCTAAGCATAAAAGTAATTGTTATATAATGATCATGCTCGCAATAGAAAATCAAATTCCATGAACTCATTACTCAGCATTATTCATAGTTATAGTTTCTAATCATGCAATCATTTAGTTATTAGCAGTTTTTTTGCATGGGAATTTCAAATTAAATGGGAATGTATTTATTAAGTAATTATATATCATATATTACATATAATTTTATAATTGTTTAAATAATAATAAAAGAAAATAACAATATGAGAATAATAATAATAACGATGAGAGTTATTAAAAAAATATACTGTCCGATGAACTGCTGGTTTGAACCCGCAACCCTTAGATTAAAAGTTTGAGGTAACTGGGCAGCGATAAATCGACTTTTTAAATTAAATTTATAACCAAAACATAATTCTTATATAATAGACTGGACATTTTTGCATAATATCTTAAATTCCTCACTAAACTCATAGCTTTTGCCTCATACCATTTCCCACTATCTACTTTGCTGTTCACCTGGATACCCAGCCTAATACGACCTCTGATTCTCTTGATAAGTTCTGGTTTTTTGCCCATTTTTTTCTTCTTATGGCACTCCAGTCATCGTTTCAGCTCTTCTACGTTACAGTTAGACAGATTTTTTGTCAATTTTCCTGGAACATCTTCTGTTAACTAATAATTGTTCTTAATAATTCGTTAGACATTTTAAAAAGATTTCTTACTGAAATGGACTTTTGTTTATATTTGTTTGTCCACATATCAATCCCAGAATTCCCGCTAGAAATTTTGCTGTCGTCACGGAAACCAAGCGCTATTTTCTTTATTATTCTATTTCTTAGGATTTTCACAATAATAATGCTATTTCAAATTTGGTGCAATTTTTTTTGCACCTTACAAATATTTTTATTACTGGTAAAATATAGTGGTTGTGTCATCACCAAAATATCCGTGATTGACAGTCAATGTGTTAATATCATGTTTTTTTACAGATGTTTTATATAAGAGTAGCTATTTAAATATTAAAATTCCAAATTAAAACAAGTGTAAAATCAAAAAGATATATCAAATTTTTAACATCAAAATAAATTCTACAGATTTGATCATATCTCTAAATTCTGATCCCTATAGAATATATACAGCCTCACAAGTCATATTTGTTTCAATGTTTATTTTCCTTTTAAATCATAAAAAGTTAGACTATTTTTTGTTCCAAAAATTCTGATATCAACAAGAAATTATGCTTTTTTCCTATTTTATATTATTACGACCGTGCCTAATAATTATTATTGAAACTTTTTAAGATGAAAATAAATCTTTTTTGACGATGTTTTGAAAATTAAAATTTTCTCGGAAAAATAGATTAATAAGATATGATGAATGATTTTGAGAATTTTTTAAAAATCAAAAAATCCAATTATTTTTCCCCTATAGTAAGTATAATTATGCTTTATAATGGTTTCTGTTATTTTATGCTTTTTTGTGTTGGTATTTGTGGAGTCGATTTGTAAAGTTTAGTGCATTTATTTTGATGATATGGCCAGTTTGAACCCATGACATCAGTTTTTTGTTTTTTTTTTTAAAGATGAACTTTTAGTTGCTAAGCTCAATTTTATTCATCAACGCAACAAGATTCCAAGTATGCATATACTAAAATAACTAATTAGTTTTTGCTTCTTTGTTCTGAAACAAATTGAACTACTTCAAATTGTATTTTTATTATTTTGTTTTTCCCATATAGTTTGATACCGTTGATTTATTTCTGAATTCTTTTACAAAATATTCAAATTAGGTTTTATGAGCTCAATACAGAATTGGGCCGTATATTTTCAAATTAAACTTGTAATTGTGAACATTATTCAATGAATTTGCTAGGTTTGCATTTTTGCAACAAAAAATTTTTTTGAAGTATAAGAAATTAATTTAACATTTAAAGCATAAATTTTCTATTTATTCTGTTTTCATTGACCACATATTTTTTGGGCCATTAGGTAAAATATTCGTAATTTTTATACCTTGTATAAATTCAAAACCTATAATGACAAATTCTTCAATTTTTTCTGGTATTTTTTATTTCAATTTTTGTTTTGGTTATTTAATTGTTTTGTTTTGGTTTTTTAATTCATGCGATCCAATTTTGCAATGTTTCTTTTTATATTATCTTATAATATAAAATATTTTGAATTTAATTTTGTACATATATACTTAGACCTAGGTTTTTATACAAAGTTTTTGTGCCTTTTGTTGTATTGTAATTAGTTTAAAATTATTTGATATTTTACATCCTTCACTATTGTAGCATATAAATATATTTATTTTTAAATTAAATTTATTGCCTGTTTCCTATCTATTTTAAAGCTAGTTTATTGATCATTTTTTTGTCTCAGTATAATCCGCCTTTAGCCCTTTGAGCTCCGTAGGCAAAATTCTAATATATGTGCTAAAAACCTGCCATTTTTGAGCAAAAAAAAAAAGAAGAAAAATTTATCTTTACACTATTGGTCATAACTTCTGTTCTATTATAGCGTAGAAGTTCAGTGATGGCTCGTTCTTTAGCTTATACCTTTGTCTCTTTAAAAAAAAAAAAAAAAATCAACACCCACCCATACTCATGACCCCATCTTTATAAAAAAAATATATATAATTTTTAGAAGAATTGAATGCAAAGATTGATCTTGAAAATGGTATGGAATAAATTGGGTCAGTGGAACAATAATTTGACAATGAGTCCTTTTTTACAACACCCATATAAAAAGTTAAGACAAAGATAGCATATAAAGGATTCTCATTTATACCATTTTCAGGCCGATAATTGAAATTTGAGTATGGTTTCAAAGTTTTTTTTAGTAAATAAAGGCATACGTATTTGTTTCCATTATGCTTTCATACAATTCCTCAGTTAGAAATAGATCTAAATAATCCATCTCAGTGGCTTTTTCAGGCATTTCAATATCAGTTCCTGGTAAAGCTGTAAATAATGGGTGAACATTGTCTCCAAAAACAATATTGCCACTTACCCATTTGTTGATATCAAAACCAGGAGGGATGTCATAAGATTTTTTAGAAGTGGGAGCAGAATAGACTACATCATCAAAAATCAGATTCCTCCTCTTCTCCATCACTAAAAAATTTATTCATAATATCTTCCTCCCTGTTTAAAATCAGCATCGCTATCTTCTTGACAGTTTAATTTGCCTTCATTTTCATTAAAATTGCATGAAACTGAAGATGAAGGAATTGGCAAATTTTTTTCAGCCATTTTTTTTGCAATGTCTTTAAACTGTCATCACATGGCAAATCAAGTTTTGAACTCCGGCATTATAAATAAAAATATGATTTTTGTAGGTAAGGTTTATATAAAATAAACTTCATATTTATTAGCATAATATGCAACCTGTCAGAGGCGGCTTAGTAGAACAGGCGATTATGAGAAAAAAATTCTTGCAATTTTTTTTTTTTGAAATGACGAGGGTGCACTTAAATAAGCGGGGTCTTAAAAATTGGTGCATCTATTAGAGTTTTTATCATAAAAACAATAGAAATTCTTTATCTGTTGTAACAAAGCAGTTGTTGTTCAGGGTAACTTTGGGGAGCTCTAAATTTTATATTCGAGAAATGTGTAATCAAGGAAAATTTTATGCCTGGCTCATTAATAGCTGAAAATAGTTTATTCAGTCTTGCTCTAGTACTATGCTTTGCTGAGTGTCGTTAAACATTTCGGTTTGAATGAATAAGTAAACATTCTTTTAATTATCTTTTACTTGAAGTTCTGGCATTCAAATCCCACAATAAGTCAGAGGCTGTCTGGTGTATAAATCTTGATATTGCCAGTTGTCTATTATTAAATATCTGGCGTATTTGAAGATGTGGATTTAAAATCCTGCTGCGATTAATATGCTTTCTGGAAGTATATTTGAATCCTGTATTAAGTCAGAAGCTTACATTGGTATTCGATTTTGTTGACATCTGGTTAGTTTATGCTTATGTATTTATTGTTCTTCTTTCAGTAGAGAAAATATAATAATTTTGCTAATCTAATTTTTGTGATGTCATCTTGTGGTAAAAGGTATGTTTTAATAACTTGATGTTTATATTGATATTCAGAAGGTTATCTGGGGAATAGTTGGAAAGTAACATATGTTGAGCATTATCATTTAAAAATATTTAGCAGATATTTTTCAGTCTATAAAGCCACCCTATATTGTTGTTTTACCTCCAGTTTACAGTAAAAGAAAATAACAAGTAAATGAAAAATTTTTTCTTGCTATATAATTTTTTTCTTGCCATATAAATTAATTATAGCCAAAGGTCTTATAAAATATAGCCTTTTCCAGAATTTTAGCCCAAAACGTCCTATAAATTACAGCTTTTCAAGCATATTATCTATACGAAACAAATTGCAAGAATAAACATGAACTAATGTTGTTGTTTTAATGAATGCATTTTAACATTTTAACTTAAAAGCTCCTAAAGATTTCTGATGATATGGTCGTTTTAGGTTAAAAAAAGTAAGGATTTTCTTGAATAATTGTTAACAAACTCACAAGTTATAAATGCGGTAAACTCTTGGTTGAAAATTACCCTTTTAAATATTTCCTCAAAGATGTTAAAAGAGATAAAATTTTGCCTAATTTTCTTATTCTAAAATTTTCCTGTAAAATTAAAAGTGGTTTTCTCATTAAAATTGCAACTTTTCAGTACTGAAGCTTTATAAGATAAGCGTTGGTTTTGTGAATGTTTTGAAATGTAAAATAAAATTTTCTTATTGTATTGATTTTTGAAATACTCAAACCCCACCCTCATGTTTCTTATAAACTTCTTTCTTATATATAAAAAAAACGTAATAATTATATAAAAAAAAAAATAAATTAATAAATGAGGAAGCAGTTAACAATTGTGACGTTCCATGGGAAAATTGTTTCAATTTGTGGTAGCAATTCTCATTGCATCGTGCCAATTTTCCTATAGAACGACACATAAACAAAAATTTGTTTTTTGACTTTTAAATTTAAGTTGCTTTTCAGAGGGTATTTAATTAAATACTTATTTGTAGTTTTGTATTTGTATTTGTTACAACTATTTTGGTACAACTATTTGGGTAATGTCAGTATTGAAGGTGTTGTTAATATATCGAATTCTAACCCAGTGTTTTTTTCTTTCCTATTTTATGTTGTTGGAAACCAATAAAGTCCACAGGCTCAACCAGTGATACTTGATATATGAGATAGTTACTTGAAATATGAGAAAACTCTAAAACTAAACTCGATATTTATGAAACTAATAATCTTAAACTTGATTAACTAAGAGATATATTTACTCAGTAATGAAAAAGTTTAACTGCTGTTAAGTTCAGATTTATAGTTTTTGATGTTCAGGTTTAGTTTTTCACATTACCCACATCCTTTACAAACTTTGGTCAAAAATAATTTGGAAGAATTTGACCTTATAATCAATATTTTTCAGCAAAATCATTTCCTTTTTATTGAAACCGGCTCTCTTTACTGCCATTCTTGTTTACTTGAGTATTCTTGTTAATTGCTGGTGACGTCAAATCCTGGACCTTAAAACCTTGATAAATTAGTCACAAGGGATCAGTCCATAAAGGTGATGCTAGATTTGGGGGTACTGCGGGAAATCAGTGTATGTGTATTATGGGCCCGTTTGATTTCTTCTCATAGCCATTCTTTTCTCTGGTTAATTATAGTGGTGCAGGTGGCTTTGGTACTTCATTTATTACGATAATAGCATAGTTTACGCCTTCAATTCCACTATGATTTTCAGGGTTTACAGCATCTTTTGCGGACTCCTGTGCTATTGAAATTTTATTTTATTTATGATGTAGAGGCCTACCTTAAACATTTGTTGTATCACACTATCAAAACGAAACTTTATTGTTTGAAATGCAATGTTCTTGATTCTATATTCTAAAAGAAGTAAAACAGCGACTAAAAACTAATGTCAAAAATTGAAAGACTGTATTTGTGACTGTAAGTGTTGTTTGTCAAAAGTAGTGGGGCTTGATCAAGAGCGGAATAATGAAGCTAAAATTATAATATTATTATAATTTATTTAATTCCAGTTTCAATAAATATATATTATATATTAATAAATATATATTAATATATTAATATTCAAATATCAAGTATATCAAATTTAGTAGTAAATTTAGATTATTCTAAAAAATTAAGGTATGAACTCGTGTGTTTGCCAGTCGCCTTTAATATTTACTTTATATTTGAATTCTATTTCATCGATCTATGTATCCATTTTACTGACATTTATTAATCTCGTAAAAATTATTTTAATGTACATGTTTTAACCTAGCTACGGTTTCTTGCTTAGTTTTAACAGCAATGATGAGGCTGACACCGAAACAGAAGCGCCACTTCATAGTCAAGAATATTCATCATTAAAAAACTGTTTGGGAAAAACTAGTCAAGAGTAAATTTTTATTTCTATTTTTTGAAATTTGTTTTTAAAGGAATTTAAGGAAATTTCATCTGTTATTCTGCCTGTTTGTGACATTTTCTCAAATATATTTTAAGTTAATAAGGCTAGAAAATTTACAAATTACAGAACTTTATAGGTGGCATTTTCCTTATTTTTTTATCACCAAGATAAGATCATTTTTAGACTATTTTTTTTTAGTTGGAAATAATAAATATAAATATGTATAAATTATATATATTTATATAACTATAAAATATTAGAATTATTTTTTTAGCGTTTTTAGTTTTTAAAATTCGTAACATAGGTAGTTTTATTTAAACAGAATCATAGTTCAAAAATTTAGTGAGTTATTTCATATTAAAAATGTGTGTGTTTAAACCACTTAACAGTTAGTTCGTATGTAAAATTTCGCAAAAAAGATCCCTTAGCATTTTTGCAATGCTGAGTAAAAAAAAATGCTTTAAGAGGGTAAAATTAAACTTAGACATGTTCAGAATTTTTACAGGAACTTTGGGCACATGGTCAGGAACGAAAATAACCATCAAGAAATATTTTTAATTAGGGTTTTTTTTCACAAGGTTTTGACAACATAATATTATGTCAATATATAAGAGTTAAGTGGCTAATCTTTTGTTTGTTTCATTTTTGTATAAGGTCGGTTTTAGTTAAGCTTCATCACAATCAATGCATGAAAGTGTAAAGTGAGGAGCTATAGTTTTTATGTTGTCTTAGTTTAGAATAATTTTTCTAAAGGAAAAAAAAAACTTTAATTATTCTTCAAATCCTTTAAAAAAATATTTTTGTAGTTTTGGCGGTATAACGTTAGTTATTATTATTTTTTGTTTAAATCTAGAAGTTCAATTGTTCAAATTTAGTGTTTGTTTAACAATATTGGTGTTTTTCATTTAGTTTACAATCACAATTAAATGCTATACCTCTTTCACGTAAGTAATAATAATATATTATCGTCTGTTTCAACGTCTCTTTTGAATATGGACAACAGGTTTGACAAAAAATAATCTTG
>JAUZNK010013026.1:0-22994 GCA_035046665.1 Euphysa ruthae | reverse complement strand
TTTTTTTAAAACGAAGTTTTTAACATTTATTTTGTAAAATTTTTATTGATAGTGAATAAATACTTACTTACTTACTATCTAAACGCCAAAAATGCTAAATTCATTCACCATAACTCATCATACCGTTAGCTTTTAGATCGCTAGATGGAAAACCAGTTGAGTAAGTAAATTAATTTCTATCTTGGATGTTATATCAACATAATCTTTGAAATTGAGACATGATCTAGCAAAGCCTTTGTGCATTGCACCCTTTATCACAAATTAGAACCTCACTAATCAGAAAGTTAACTAACATGAGACTTTTCAAAGCCTCAATATGGTAATTACTATAATCTGTCAAACATTATCAGGATACGAAGATTAGCTATTGCCGGACAGGTTTCGAGACATAAAGATGCCGTTGGTTGTGTTCTTTTATGGAATCCAGATGCCAGCAGAAAGTTTGGGATGCCAAAATAACCTTGAAGAAAATCTTAGATGATGACACTGGTCTTGAAGGGAAGGAATTTCTCTCTGCTATGCAATGCAGTAGTAGTTTGAAGAACAATTACATTCATGTCACCTATTTTGTTGAATGCGGTTAAATAATTAAGTGATAAGACGACAGCAACATTTCGTAATTCCTATAGTGAAATAAATCAATTATTATAGATTAATTTTCCAGGTTTCTAGCTTGCTTCTCTTCTATATTCATTTCAGGTCATGAAATATTAGGTTAATCTGATAAGCCATTTACAAGCCTTGCTATTTTTATTTGGGAATTTGTATCAACTTTCTCTGATCCTTGAGCGTCCAAGATATACTGGTTACATGGTGAATCCATGAGCATAAACGTAGAATTTCTGATTTTGTACAGTTAGATGAGGTTATTCACCAGGGAGGAAACAACAAATTAATAGATCTGTTAAATAATAATAAATAATCAGCATATCAGACGAAATATTACTCTAGTTCAGATTTATATCTAAATCTGATCCTTCTTGATGAATTGAATATTTATTTATTTATTTATTTATTTATTTATTAGTCAAAATGCACCAGCATATGACCATACCAATACAATGCTGGAGGAAATCAATAGTGCTTTGCCATTATGTTCATGTTATAGATGGCCTACTGAAAAACCTTCTAATAAACATTCTAAATAAAGCATTAAATCAGCCAGAAAGTCAAACTGGAGAACTTGCAAAGATTTCTCAAGCTAAAGTTGCTGCGAAAGTTGACAGTCATTATTGATATCTTAGATAGGTTAATCAATGGACAAATAGGTTCTATCAAGCACAAAGAAATACATCAAAGTAATGTTACAAATAGTCATGTATATTTTGACGACTCTTAGGAGAGTATGTCGGCTAATAGTAAAAACCCGTTCGCTATAGATAACAAATGGGTCCCAATTGAACGTGTTTCAAGTAATATAGAACTTTTCTTTTTATAAAACGAACGAAACGTACTGTTTATAAAGGGCAAGGTCGATTTGTTGTATGTTTTCACTTACTATCACAAAATGTATTTAATTATGTACAAATTTTTGTGGCTTTAAGCAGAGTAACTGCCATAATAGGATTATTCTTAACTGAATAATATCAAACAATGTCTATCAAAGCTGATCCAAGAGCTACAAAAGAATGTAATCGACTAAAAATGATTGCCCAATACGACCACTAGTTGATTTATGTTATATGTCTGAACAATCTATGACATTAACCTTGCTTAATTGAAGATCTCTTGTAGTAGCCAAAGTGGGCAAGGGGGCACTGCCCCCCCCCCAAACTGAAAAAAGTTCCCCATTTGCCCCCATCCCCCCCCCAAAAAATTTTCTGTCAAAAAATGAAAACCGGCTAAAAATGCAAGAAATAAGAAATACATAGAACCAAAAAAGACCATAAGTTTTAGAACAGTATTTGTGATTGGTGTCTAAGTTATCTTGACGTATTTTTTCTCAGCAAGGCATATGTAGTTCACACATTCATTCATGCTTAATTTCGTTATAACAGAGACGCATTGTAAAGGAAGGAACTTACACAAGTATCTTTACACCTTTTTATTTTTTCCAAAAAATGATTAGAAATTATATCCAAAGTTTTGAAGTGCTCTACCTCGCTAATACCGAAAGATATATATATATATATATATATATAAATTAAATACGGAGAATAAAATGATTTGCGAAGAGATAGCCGCGTACGTCGTCTTATATTTAATTAGTATGTGCCCCCTAATACGCTTTCCCCACAATCTCTAAATTTCTTTCTTTTACTTTTCTTACGAATACGTGTATTTAAAATGAAAAGCAAATGTCAATGAGATTTTGTTTGTATGAGTGAAAATTTCAAGGTTATCGTACCTTTCTCACTATTTTTTTGTTTTCTGTTTTGTTTTTTCAAATCAACATGCAATAAGTGATATCTTTGGCAATAAAAAAGCTGTACAATAATTTTGACTAGAAAATATTTTCCAAAACTGGATTAAACTTATGAGTTGTCATATTTTTAGATCGACCGTGAAAGAATAGGTCAAAAAATATAGCTGATTTCATTTTCAAACCTCAATGATGAAAAATCACACAGATACTGCACCCATAATAACTTTGTTATACCGAGTAGCAAGAACGGCTGGATTGGCTTCAGCACGTGTTGAAAGTTTGTTTTCGACGTTAGCCCAAGTAAGCGTACCACAACGCGTACCACAACGCGTACCACAACGCGTACCACAACGCAGATCTATGAGTACGAAGACAGAATCAGATCTAACCTTTCTTTCTTTCGAAAAGAAAACACTTATTTCTATCACATTTGATGAGTTTTTATGTCAGTGGAGACTTAAACCAAAAACACTTTTCTTATTAAGTCGTATTAGTTTTTTATTTTTTTTAAAGTTTATTACATTATCTTTTGTTGAAAGAACATGTCATATTTTTTTCAAAGATCCCCAAAGAAAATCAAACAACCTATACTCCATCTTTTTTGACACCAAAATATGTGCTAAATTTTAATAAAATTTGTGATACATTTGGATGAAATATGTCTTTGAAAAGCATCAAAAATCAATTTAAAGTGTTGTTAAAAAAAGTCGGCGTGCACAAAAGCTCGTTTGCATCAATTTTTAACCTCAAATATTTTCGAGGAGATACTTTGCAAAAGCAAGTAACTAACTAGGCCCTCTCATTATTTTTTCTTTATATGAAATCCTAGAGATTTTCAAGTGCCTTGAAACTTTTACTCGATAGCTCTTCGTCCTGTGTAGATACTTAAATATTTAATATAATATATATATAATAATACCTAGTATAGCCTGTCGATATAGGCGGAGAGTTACGATGAGACGTTGGTGTAATCATTAAAAAAATAACAAGGTTATAAAAATGTATTATGATTTCTTTAATTTTTCGTCTCTTTTAAAAGTTTAATATTCAAGGTAATGTTAATAAATCTATTTTTTTGTTCAAACGATGTAACAAAACAAAAATTTACCAGCTGATTTGTCTATGGGGATTTAAAAAAAACATGGCTTTATGTATAAGTATATAGGCATAATATTGTTTTGATACTTTTATTATACACGTATATGTTTATTCAATTTCTTTTAAACACAAGAAGAAAATATAATTATTTGAAACTTTCCTGTAGGTATTCTTCTTTACTTATGCCGTGATCATTTTTATATAACTGTTTTAGTAACTAAGGACATCAAAGTTATTTGTTAAGAATCTCATAGTTTTTTAAATGCGCCTTCTTTTCTATCAGATTGACAGCAGACTTGCTTAATCCCCCTCACCTGGTTTCCTTAACGTCTAAATCACGGAAAAAATAATGTGGCGAAAACTTAAAATTTTGTATATTCAAACAAACAAAGGAGAAAAAGAGCTACATAATAAAATATTAGATATAACAGCTCACAAAACAAATTCAATGACTTTGTATAATAATATCTCACGATATAGCGTTTATCCGTATAAACCAACACCCCCGCTCTGAGAATTTCTCACTCTCTCCCCCCGATATCAATGCTTCTTCTCAAAGTTTGGTGAGGCTGACAAATCGTTACAAAACTTTATAATTCACTGCAAACATTGATTTTAGGGGCGAGGAAATGCTCTACAGAGCGATACTGTCTGATGAAATATAAATATTTTGTTTTTTCCACAATTATTGACCAGGATTGTCTGAAAATTAAAATTCAAAAGTTTTGTCTGTTTTAAGCTTTGATTTATTTAATTAATGTTTTATACATATTAATTTATTGCACGGTTCTAAGGGGACGATATACCGGATTGATTATCGCATTTGTATTTTATATCTTTGCAATAGAGGTATATTTTTAAAATTTAGGTTAATATAAAATGATGATAACCTTAGATTTTTTATCAATAGTTATGAAAGACCGACAAACAAATCGGATTTATCTAGTAACACATAGCCAATGAGACGTTGAAAAGTTTCCGACAAGACAGAGTTTTAAGCTCTGATACTTCAAGAAATCTCATTTTTAAAGTAAAAAACCTATCAAAAGAAAATGTTTGAGAATTCATTGTTAAAAACAATATCCGCCGAGAAATTGATTTGAAGTCAGTGGCTAAATGTCGAAGTGAAGATTGTCAAAAAGACCTAAGTTTATTGTTATCAAACCACAGTATGTTCTAAGAGAACTTATAAAAAGAACCTGATCAATAAATAATGCTCCTGTTACACTAGCCTAAGGGGTTAAAACTCGAATTAAAAAACTTAGAGTGCTTCAAGATGTATACATTGAAAATTGTGACGGACTGTGGTAAACACTCGTAAAAATTCCTGCAAGGGAATTGTTATGAATTAATCAAACATGTATGTTTTTCCTTCAACAATGCGTGACTGATAACACAATGAAGACAGATAAACAGAAACATTTTACATGTAGGCCCAAAAAATTTTGGAAATAATTCCTCCTAAATCCGATTAAGGTAATATTTAAAACATTCACAAATCCTGATACTGGCAAATATGTATGGATGGTCTTGATAAGTTTGAAGTAGCGTACTTAAACTTAAACGTTTTTCGCTGATCATCTGCACTTAATGCATGAAACGACATGTTATTATTACTTGAAGGCCAAACAGCTCACTTGCCCAAACTCAAAAACTGCATATGCTACTGATCTATGCATAGATCGAAAAAATACATTGCCTGTATTTGCGACTAACAAATCTGCCATTGAGTATGTTGGGTAATAAAAATCTTAATTAAATAATAAGCATTTTTTTCTACACATAGTGGAGAATTACAAGAAGAAAAAGGACAATAGTATCTGTGTCTGTGTCATCAGTATCTGTGTGATACCGTAAAAAATCTTATCAGTGAGACAATGACGCATAAAATAGAAGCAAAAACATAGATATATAAAAAAAAATAAAAATTATTAAAAATCATTATTAAGTGATTGATAAAATTGCTAGTTACAAAAGGTCAAAGAAGAGGTATATCAACTATTTCTGATTCATTTAAGACAGTAATTGTATATTCAATAATGGAGGCATTGATCGGCGTGTTCCGTATTTTATAACCATAATAAAGGAGTTTAATAGGTTGTCATAAAAAAGATTGATTACTGATCAAGAGAAAAGGAAATAAAGGAAGTAATAAGTTGTATTGGACAGTCCCAACTTTACTACACCAGGTTTCAATGTGTGGCTGATCATAAATAATGTCAGCATAATCTAAATTTAATAAAAGACTTGTTCTCGGAACATAGTGAAAAGAGCCTCTCATTAACTTTGGATATTTTTTCATTTGAATGATTTTCGCACCAGAGTTATCTATCAAGCGTTAAACCCAAGTGTTTATGGAATTAACTGATAAAGCAGGAATACCGTTTAATGAGAGGGGAGGTTGATGGTTTGGATTTTGTTTCATGAGAGAAAAAATCTTTGGTGGCTCGTTTCTTAGAATCTGGATTGAATATCATTTTCCACTGAAAACCCTAGTCTTCAATAACATCTAAGTCTCTGTATAAGCTCGTACTAGATACATCAGTGCTACCAACGATTGAGAAAATAGAAGTAGCATCGGAAAAAAGTTTGGCGCTTGAATTGACGGTGTCAGGCAGATCATTGATATAGACACGAAATATTAAATGGCACAGAATTTAATCTCAATGTACTCCTGCAGGTTGATCTAATCGCGTTGAGAACTAAACTTTTGTTACGAATTTGTAAATAATTTTCTAGCGTAATATAAAGTGGTCCTAAAATACTACAGCTTTTTAATTTAAAAATTAAAATTTCATACTAGATCTCAAATGCTTTAGACATATTTTCCATCAAAGGCTTGATATGTTGCATGCGTAATAGCTGCAATTCATTCACACTAGAACTCCTCGATCGGAAGTCTGAATGTTTTTCCGTATGTACCTTGTTGTTGTTAAACCATCTAAAAATATTCTTGTATAAAATTTTCCCAAAAATCATACCAAAATAGTATTTGTCTGTAAATTTTATTAACCCATTTATTTGACTTTTTATGAAATGGCACAACATTACCCTTTTTCTAAGAATATGGGAAGACGCCAGCTTCTAAGCCATTTTTGAAAATAATCTTAAGTGGATGAGATATAGAACAGCCACAAAGTTTTAACATTCTTGTAGATATCCCATCATGGCCATAAACTTTATTCGGGTTCAATTATCCCAAATTTTTGATTTGGGTTTTAGCCCATATTATGGTACAAGTTGTTATAAACATGTTATGATAACTACTGCGATGATAGGAAAAACTACTCTTCTGTTTGATTATTCGTACATATCAAAATTTGATATTTTTGACATTTCTTGTAAAAACTTTTCTTAATTTTTTTATCGACGAAACTTCTTTGATACCCACACATCCACTTGCTTGCACAAATCAAATAAAGCTTTTTATTCACATATCCACTTGAAATTTTTCAGACCATAGACTTGTATTGAGCCATGCGAAAGATTTTGACTTAAGTTTTTATTCTGAAAATTAATAATACATTCACTTTTCCTTTAATTTTTTGACTTTTTGGCCTTATAGCCAATTTTTTCCTAAAAATACCTCCCTTAATATTTATTGAATAGTTAAATTAAACATATTAATTTCAATATTTTTCATTGACAGATTTTTCATATATGATTAACATGTACATTACAATAGTTAAAAAATGCTGTTCTTCTTAAACTTTTCCTTTGTTGTTCATTAGATCGACATCGATATTAGACAGCTTTTGAAATAAAATCATTTATATCGTTTTTTTAACATTCTTAATATTAGTTTAGATAACAAAATCACTAACTTGAACTTGGTTTTCAGTTTCTATTCTGTTATTACTATCATCCAATGGTCCAACCATGTCACTAACCTGAACTTGATTTTCAGTTTGTACAAACAATTTTGAGTGACTGTATCCTACTGTATAATGATGTAACATAGCCATTTATTCATACCTTATGATAATTTTGGCATCACTAGAATCATAAAGATCAAAATTTTCTCGCTTTGTGCTATAATATCTTTTAAAAAATTCAATAAATCCATTAATATCTTTGTTCACACTTTTTTCAGCTGTTTCTCAAAAGCCTTTTGTGAAAAATTGAAAAGAGATATTAGGATGGTGTTAGAAATTTGAAAACCTTTTAAATATGTATTTAATTCCTGCTATATACAGGCACGGTCGTAAAATTTTCATAGAACACCATACGTTACTCATCATTTGAAAACAGATTTTATGGACCGGTCTTCGGTCGTTATAAAGGGGTTGATAGGTTTTAATGTCCTTTCTCAGAATAACATTTTTTTATTTTAACATACTTTTTATTTTTTTCTAATTCCTTTTTTTTTTTTCTTTCTTTTCGGGAAATTTACATACGTCTGAACCTTTCATGAAAATACCTCATTTTAAATTGGTAATAAATTTGTTTAACTTCTCATCCTGCTAGTTTTACAACATATCTTTTGCTGACAGGACGAAACTTGGATCACATTGAAACATTTCAAACAAAGTGATGTGATGCTTGAGATCAAATCCGTACTTAGCAAAGTGCATCAAGGCTGCTAAATTTATTTGTCATTCAGTTTTAACTCAAACATTCACAAGTGTTTTTACATAGACATTAGGCCTATTTCTTGGCGCTTGATAGACTACTCCTATTATTTTGATTGAACCTATTATATGATAAAAGTCTCTATCGATTTTGGGCAGGATTTTTTAAAACTCAAACGACTGAAAACAGTCTACATAAATCCTTGTTTGATATACGTAAGCCTAATACACACAGGTCATGGAAAAAAATTTTTTGGCTTACTTGTTACCTTGTCTGCAATATTTTGCCGATTGCCTTTCATTAATGATGGTCATCGGTCAAAGATGATTTATCTACTGTATGCTTCAAATTATATTCAGTTATATGTTGTTATAATTTTATATAATAAGGAGATATATACCAAAATATATACCAATACATAAAATAATTACATGTACCAAAGTATATACTAAATTTAAAATATTTTAAAGAAAACAGACTTTTTGTGATGTTAAGTCTTTTGTTCTTGATAACAATTATTTGTTTTTGTCTATTTGCTTATTTTTTATAAAGAAATTTTGACTTCTCAATAATACCTCCTGTTTTCAAACTTTTTTCTGAAAAAGTGTTTATACATTATATATAGCAATTTTCCAATTTTTGGTTAAATTGTTTTTATGGCATAATTAAATTAGGCGAGCCAGTAACCATGGCTGACATGAACGTAGTAAGCTGTTTTTTGTGAGGAGTTCTTTCGTTTTTCGTAATTAGTTAATTTGCTGTTTAAAAACGTGTAATAATGTAATAAACCTGTAGCCAAAACCCACAAAGCCATTCAATGTGACCAATGAGATGATTGGATCCATATTAAATGTAATGAAACTGATAAAGTAACTCAAGATCTTATTAAAGCTTAAATCACCTGTTGGTATATTTTAAAATGCCCTAAAAGTATTTTGCCGTTACCCTCCATTTCTTGTCCTGAACTATCTACTACACTTGATGGAAAATCATTAACATTTGACCTAGCCCGAAAATATATTTGGAAACTTAAGTTAAATACCCTATTCGGTGATCTTGGTGGTGTCTCTGTCACACCGCTGTAAATATGCTGATGCTGCAAAGTATAATGATTTAAACGAAACTTCAATAAAGTTATCAAAATTTGAACAAACCATCATTACCTTACCATAATTATGAATTAAAAAATTCTTCTAGGTTCCTTTGGTATATGCCAGACATCATAGTTATTACTGAATTTAACCTCTACTAGAAGTATTTATCTATAACTAACATTGATTTGGAAATATACACATCAGTTCACACGCCAACCGATGCCAAAAATGATGGATCTCTAGTTTTCAATAAATCTTCAATAAGTTTTAAAATATGAGAATTTATAATGTTTAAATGTAAAGAACTTGAGTCTACCGTTATAGAAATTTCGAATGCTAACAAAGTTTAATAACTAAAACGCTCATCTACAATATTTATATCTAAAGTTGTTTATATATTTATATTTTATTTCATATTTTATTCTCCAGATATAGTGCCATTTTGCTTGATAACTCAAGCTAAATAACAAACATACAATGTTCTTATTATAACACGATGTTTTAAAATTTTTAGCCCTTTTATTGTTAATGACGAGTATACTCCCGGCGCTATGCCGTTCATATCTTGTCAACAATGACGAGTATACTGGCATTTTTAGCTTAGTGAGCCAGTCCATATTCATTAAACAGCTTTATACCCTTAAACCACGGCCACACGATAAAACAATTCTTTGCCGACAATTTCAGCCATACATGGTTTATTTATGACGTGTAGAACATGTAGAACTTGTTTTTTCTGACCTTGTCAAATTGAATAAATAAAAAACAAAATGGCGTGTAAATTATCTGTTGAAGATATGGTTAAAATTATCACAGAAACTTATGATAAATTGTCCGATTTTAGTGATTCAGATTATGATAAATTTCTAGATGGTACTGAAATCTCGTCAGATAGCGATAGTGAAGGTGAACAATATGTTTTGTCTGATTCTCGCTTTCACGCTTCTGATCTTTTATTTGCCTTCTACACTTGTTTTAGAAGGCCGGTCTATCTGTCAAATAGAGAAAAATTACCGCCGCTGTAGGCATTGCGACCAAAAAATAACCCAACCCAACGAGATTAAAAACAATGATTTTATCCAGGATATATTAAATTTGAACTAGGATAAACACATGTAGAATAGTGATGACATTAAAAACTCAGTTAATATTTTTTTGTTAATCGGTAAGTATTCTTGATAGGCATGTTCCTTAAAAAAAACTAAATATAAAACAAACTGCCAACTTCAATAAGCCATGGGTAACGAAAGGTAATAAAAAATCTGTAAGTAATGAAAATAAATTGCTTAAGAAATACTTAAAAGAAACGGACAACATAACAAAAAATAAATTGTTTAACTGATTTAAACAATGCCGTAATATTGTAAGTAATCTAATAAAAATAAGTAAACGGGACCACTACACAACGTTTTTTTAAATAATCAAGAGAATACCTGCGTAGGTATAAAGGGAATCATTAACATTAAACCAAAATCCCCATCTAGTCTAAAAGTAAGTGACAAAAATCATAAATGAACCTACACTCACCTCTAACCGCTTTGATGGTTTTTTTCCTGCAATTGCTGCTAAGCTACCAGCTAAAATTAAAACTCTTAAAAATGGGCTTCAAAGCTATCTTATACACCAAGCATTGATGTCTTTTTTTATATCGCTTGTAACAAAAGAAGTGATTTTTGACTGTAAATCTCTAAACGTGACTGTTCTAATTATAAGCAATATCTCTTATTATCTAATCATAGCAAAACTTTTGAAAAAATCATGCATAAAAAGCTCTACCAATTTTTAAATAGATTTGAATGTCTATTTAAACATCGATTTGATTTTAGAAAGAGTAACTCAATAAACTAAACTCTTTTGATACTTTCGATCATCACATTCTCCTCTCAAAATTAAGTTATTATATGACATACGTGGTGTTGCTTTAAATTCGTTCAAATCTAACTTATCAAATCTGTAGTATTTGTTGATATGAATGGCACACTTTCTAACACGAAACTGATACTTATAGGTGTTCCTTAGGTTTCAATATTGGGGCCATTTTTTTTTTATTATTATACATTAATAATCTTTATATGTCTATAAAAGATTTTGAAAATTATCAATTCGCTGATTACACGAATATGAAACTTATAACTAACCCTCTTGGCAAAATAAATAAATTTAGAAGCTATGATGTGGCTATTACTCTCAATGGCTCTGTGCCAATAACGCTTCTTTAAATTACAAATAAAACCAAACTTATCCTGTTCAGAACTAAACATAATCACTTCTTTATACTACATAAACATTATCTGCCTAAATGCTTAAATTTTAGGCTAAGGGACAGTATATATGGATAAAATCAGCCCGCTTAACTGGGATGAAAATGCTAGGCGAGATTCCGCTTTTCTTAGTAAACTCCTACAATTTAACCATCATATTCAAACGTAAAACCATTCACCCCGTTTAGGTGAGGTACTTTTGTTTAAGTCGAGATCTCAGATAAGTGGGCTGAAAATATTCCATGTAAATACGATGGTGAAAATCATCCCAGTTAGCCTGGAGAATTTTCTTTTGAAATACCTATAGCCTATGTTTATTATGCTCAAATTTAATATTAAATAAATGATATTTGATTTAAAAAGTCCCGGTTAGGCGGGCTGTTTTTAACTAAACTTAGTGGCCCGATTAAACAGGCTGATTTATGTATAAAAATGTATAAGTTCCGAGACCAACCGTTGCTGTATTAAAGTAATATATTTATATTTAGTAATTCCATAGGTAGCAAACTAACTAAAATGAGACCTTGTTTCAACTAGTCTTACTTATAGTTGTGGTAGTTTGAGAACACAATGACTTTAAAATCTCACGATAAAGAAAATCAACCCTGTTATATTCAGGAAGTGGAATATTCTCAACGCTATACTTTCCTGTCATTAAAAAGGAGAACCATTTCTGGTAATACATAATTTGAGGTAAGATTTTGGAAAACGAATGAAAAAAAAATATAAAAAACTTGAAAGGTGAGAAAAATGGCGATATACTGAAATAGACTCACAAATAGTGAAGAGAAAACGTGTAAGTTGAGAATTAACCTTTTATACGTCTCCACTAAGCTTCATTTAATGGAGATATAACAACAGAACCTAAGAATCGAATTTAATTTTATTGAATTTGACAGTTATTTTATTCAAATAATTCTCATCTTTGCAAAATTTCGATATGACTCTTTGTACAAACTACATGAAAGGAAATGATGTAGAATATCTTCAGCAGTTTTTTTGTGGTAAATTGGTTTGATTATTCTCCTCAGGGACAAAATTTACTTTTTAATTAAATTTGTTTTGAGACACCAAAAAATTTTTCTACTTAAGGTAGGTAATTAACACCAAATTCATACCTGTATTCAATTCATTGTTTATTTCAAACAGACCAACATTAATAATAGTTGGAAATTATCAAAATCAACTCTGTATAGGAAATTATCTGAATTGTTTTGAGTTGTCGGGAAAAGGCTTAAATGATGATGGTGCTATCTAGATTAGCTTATCGTTCTTATATGGTATGACGGAGTCACTGAGATGGAATGATAATGATGTTAAGTCCTTAAAATATGACGCGATTTCCAATAGCCTATGTAAGTTACCGAGATGTGAATACCATCGTATGGAGTATAAATCGAAGCCTAATATTAAGATTATTTTACCGGTAGGATATTTTTCAACGAAATCATACAGCTATAAAAACAGCATATTTGATTTTTATCGTTGGGGTATTTTTCAACGTAATCAGATAATTGTAGAAACAACACAAGCTATTTTTATTGTTTTGGTTAGTTTCTCCACTAGAGTAATATATTGTTTTAGGTGTTGGAAAAAATATCAAACTGTTTTGATATTTTTTCAACAGACGTTACAACCCAACGGCAGTAATTATACTTTAAAAAAATCACTCAGTAATATATAGTTTTTATATTCTACACTACAGTAATACAATACACATTCGTCGTCAATATATTACTGTAGCCTAGAGAGCCCTTTATATGAAGTGGTTTAAGAAATTCAGACATCTTTTTTTAATAATTCTTAAAAATTAATGCAAGAGTTTTGTTGTAACAAATATCATTCGAAAGAAAGGCCAAATTTTACTGCGAAACTATTTAAAAAATCATTTAAAACAGAGATCCCAGTTTGTAAGGTTATTGTTGCCAATTTTGAATAAAAATTTTGAAAATGGGTGGAAAAGATTTTAACTTAGGGCCCAGATTATATCCTTTTTGATAACTATATCCGTCATCATCTCAATCAAGGACTTTTCCTTCTAAATATAAAAGTGATTAAAACCATTTAGGCAAGAAAGAGAAAAAGCTCTTCAGTGCTTGTTCATATATTGCATGAATATCGTTTTGCTTGATCGGAAAATATCGTGCACTTTAAAATCAAGCGAGATACCATTTCCTTGTAATTTCCATTCACAGGAATTATCCTTAGCACGGATGCCATAAATTCTCCAAAAACGTGTAATATCATTTCCTCGAAATTTCCATTAACAGGAATTATGCTTACCAGGGGAGCCATAAATTTTCTAGCAATATCAGAGTATGCAACAACGTGCAATATTGGAATATATTTTATTCAATCCGTTTCTGGTTGGCAACAGATATAACTTCAAGATTTTTACGTAATGCTTTGTGGGGGTAGGTGGTGGGGGAATTCCCCAGATTTATGTTGACTAAAACCTTTTTTGCATCTCAATAAAGGCAAACACATCATCACTCAAACTCTCCCTGAAATTCAAAATCTTTATATTCGGTAAATTATTTTATGTTTTAATGTGTCATTTCATTGTTGTACAATAGCCCTTTTATTCTCATAATATCAAGGATTATCTCGCTTTATTCATAACTGCGTGTCGCTTTAATAATTTTTTGCCCGGGTAAAACTATTAAATACGTCAAATATTGTCATCAAAGATTTAGAGCATTTGATAAATTGACACAGAAATTCTGTGTATTATAAAGAAATAAATTCATACTCGCATTGCTTGGTGTGGTGTGGTAGATATAAACTCGCTAGTGTTTTTTGTATTGCGTCTAAATATTTCTCTGAATTGTAAGTATTAAAGTTTTCCAAATTTACACTCCGACTTTCAAGATACGACACATGCCCCATTTTCTCTTTAACCTTCTTTATTTTTTGTCTTTTTCTATAAGTTTCTAGCACACATTGAATTTCATGTTGACATAACTCACCTTCAGTCAATTCACCGAGATGATTTTAATTCATTATATTGTAACGTCCTGTTTTATATACTCATGAGATAATATAAAAACTTCTTCAGAAGTGTGGTCGATAATTCCATATTGAATTCCTGTTTTTCTCATATATTTGAACTAAATTCTAAACTGTAAATATTTCCTATTAATTTTTATAGGTTTCTATCACATTAGATTCATTGTCTTTATTTACCGTACTATTGAATTTATTATTTATTTGCCTTGAGAAAAACATATTGTTCAATGAAAACAACTACTGTAGTGTTTTGCCAGTTTTTGCAAGACTTAGATATTTGTGTACTTTAAATGCTTTGAATTGCTATTTAATATTTGATGTTGCATTGCAATGGTAAAAGACGTGAGATTTAAATCCACTCGAGAGCGAAAACAAAAAAATTTCCTTATCGATTCTTGCCGTAGAACAAATGAGAGTTTTAAATTGAAGCATTGCCCGATTCAATGATAAGATCATTCACATCTTTTTCCGAGTTAAAAAAGTTCATAATCGAACACAATCAAATTCTTTGAAAAATTGATATGGGTATTTTCAAAAGCCTTGTAAATATTGTGGGGGGAAGTTCTTAGCCAAAGCGCAAACAAAGGAATTCGTATAGTTTCCCTCACCATAGAAGGTTTTTTAGTTTCCTGTTCTCTATTTAGTGGTACCGTAAAATATGTATAAGTAAAATCAAGCATGCATACAGATAATTTTCTTTCTTGAAATGTGTTTTAAATAGTGCAAATTACATAAATATACATAGGATAAGTCTAGTCGTATAATAGGAGAGAATAAAAAATTGACGCAGTGTGGGTTTATTGAATGTGATATAAAAACAAATTTAAGCCAGATTTAGCAGAGTAGCACGTGTTGGGTTAACTAACGATCCTCGAAAATATGTAAAATTATTTAATATTCCTTTTACCTTCGAAGAATTCTGTTTCATTCATGAATGATGAAATAGTTATAGAATACATCTCTGAAACGTACAATATCCACTACAAGTGACAAATCAACTTCCGTACAATTCGCAATGGATTTTTTAAAAGTTGTATAAATTCATTGGCAAGACTTGTTTCGGGCCTGCTCCACACTGCTAATATGAAGAGCTTCTTTTTGTAGCGCAGGGCCTATCGAAAACAGTTTCATTAAAAACTTCTAGTTTCATTTTTCGCATTTATTTCTTTGTAATCAATAAGATTAAGTGTAGAGTTAGCCCGGTGTTCACTTATACTACAAGGCTAGGTTAAAAAATCATTATTGAGATTTCTTTGCTTAAAGTAATAAAATAACTTTATTTGTTGGAATTGTTCCAGTGATAAATATTTTTAAATGATTTGTGGGATTAAAGATCAAGTTATAAGTAGTGGGTATTGGTGGTGATAGGTGATGTGGTGGGACAAATGATATATTTTACTCATCCATTTGACGCTGTCTGACAAAATATTTTATAAAATATTTTCCTAATATTCAACTATTTTAAACAATTTTGCTCGGATTAAGAGTTAAGTATTATTTTGGATAAATTACACTTGTACAAATCTTATCCTTACATTTAATTCTCATTTAGCCTATCAAGCCTATCAATATGTATTCAAAGTTTTAAACATGCGTAAGGAAAAAATAGATCTGTCATTAAAAAGCATTCCTAAATAGCTAATATTTTTTCGCTGAAATTCCTTACAAAAATAAGTTGTGTTTTATCGGTAGGATAGTTTATGCCAAAAATTGGCAAAATCGAACAAAGGAATGCGAATTTGCCTGAGATGCCTTTTTTAGGGATAGCTAAGCAATACACTCACATATATTCAATACAAATAATGAGACTGTAAATTGTGCCTATCCTTGCCACCATTTGCTTTTATCTTAGTGTTCTTTTATATTTTTTTATTTCTGTTGTCTTGTAATTTTCATAGCTAATGTATATTTGTTTGTGGCAGAATAAATACTTACTTACTTACTTACTCAATTGAAGATCTAAACAAAATGTAAAAAACTGTTAAGCACGTAGTTTTAAAGATAATGCTGATTCAAACCGCGCTATTGGCAAAACTGTCAAAGCTATTAAAATATTGAGAAACACTTTTACCGCTCCGCTCCTAAACAATTTGAGCTGCATGAACTGCCTGCCAATTCGATCCCATCTAAAAGCAAACATCCTAACTTAAAAGAGCTTCCCCGTGTGCGTTGAAATTTCTCATGAGCTAAAATAAGCCTGCGTAATAAATGTTTTTAAGTTTAAAAAAGAAATAAAATAAAGAAAAATACAGTTATAATGGCAATTTGGTCAATGCATGCCGTTTGCTCAGAAACAATGGAAAGATGTTAATGACGTCATCATAACTTAATGACAAGTAACTTAAATATCTTATATTATACTTCTGCTTCTTCTCGTAAACTTGAAGCATAACAAACTGAAGACACTGTGATAAATACTGTATGTAATTTGTTTGTGAACAATTCAGTTATCGTTGAGAAATGTTGGAAAATGCCCAAAGTTTATAGCAGATAAATCTGTTGAACAGGAGTTGAACAAAAAAGAAGGACTCTTCTCTTTTATAATTATAAAATGCACGGATTGTTCATAAGAAAATGTTTATTGCACTTCAATATAAATAAAAAAAGTAATGCAGTTAATGCGTATGAAATCAACACATTGTCACTCAACGCATTTCGGGAAATTGGACAGGGTCATCTAGCAATTGAAATTTTTCGCGGCATACTGAATAAGCCATCTCTTATGAGCGTCAACTCGTGTTCTAATACATTTAGCAATATATATGCACCCTATATAGAAGCGTCTCGGGAATCGATGTCCAAAGCAGCCTATGAAATAATGAGAGAGGTACGAAAACTTAAATATGATGAGACTAGAATTGTAAATACACGTGTAAGTTTTGATAGATCGCAGAAAAAGCGTTGTTATGTTTCTTTGAACAATGTTGTTATGACCATTTCATCGTAAAGAAAATGTATTTACGTTGCAGTTTTGAATAAAAAGTGCAAAATTTGACAGATTTGGCAATATAAAACAGATTCTCTATTGTACAATGAGTGGAAAAAACATAAATGCTCAATAAATTATGTCTGTAGCGCTGGCGCAATGGAATGCAGTGAATATCTACAGGCGATCGTTACAAAAAAAATTTGCGCTATACATCGTATCTTGGTGTTGCGGATACGAAATCGTATCAAGCGGTTGTTACATCCGATCCGTACCCAAAATACACAACAGTATTAATAAGCTACATGACCTAAAAATAAATATAAATGAATAAAACTCGGCGATGGTAAAGGTCTGTGCGGAAAAGAAAGTTTAACTGACAAGGTGATAAACACTCTACAAAATTAATATGAAATGGTAATCCGTCAAAACAAAAATGAATTCTATGTAATGAAGCGATCTCTAGTTGCGGTGCTTTACCATTGCTTCGAAGGAGAAACGCAAGAGCAACGCCATCAGTTTTGTCCATGGGGTAATTACTCTTTATCATAGAAGCTAGTCAAAAATACTGAAAGGCGATATATACGGTGGGCAATACCACATAGGAAAATGTGCATCACATTATTGCAATAAAAGCCATAATGTGCAGAACTATATAATGTCCATGTCATCGTATGTGTTTATTTTAAATGGTGGACGAATCAAAAATTTATCATCGTTGATAGCGACGGTATCAACCCAAAGTCAAAATAATACCTGAATTCAACCCAGTATTTAACTAAATTACATTTATTATCGCTGGTGCTTTTATAAACAGTTTTTGGGTGATTTAGGCATATAAATTTTAAACTAATATTAACCAAAACATATGGCTGATTGTTTACCTGTATGTCAATCCCTGTCCAATACTATGCATTGACAAATACATTCCCAGTAAACTTTTACAACAATTATTCCTTAAAATACATTCTGAATTTCCATAATGGAACTTTCACACCGGTTTAAGGAAGTATTTGTTTATTTATTATGCGATTTCCACTTTCAAAAGAACAATATGATTATCTACAAACCAAAATTTGGCTTGCATAAATATTATATAAAAATTTAGTTAATTTTTCTTGCCACGATCTGCTTACTTTTCAAATAGAATTAGACATAATTAACCGTTGCTCGACATTGCCCGGACATTTTACCTAACGTTTATTCCTCTCACTTAACAGTCATGGTATCACCCAAAATAAGGCATTCTTCTTTTAGTCATCGGTGAAATGACACTATTATATTTACATAAAGTAAAATTATGCAGCACATGTACCAAATGGAAAATCATATTTCCCTTTACCACTACAATTAATTAGCATGATCCATTTCTACTTAAACTAAAGCTACTTGATATTTTGTGTCACTTCACAACGAGTTATTTATGCAAATTTGAGTCATATTTGCATGAATTAATTGTCTTGATAAAATTAGTGACGTAACATTAGATCATGGCAGGTTAGTTGACCTTCTTACACAGCTTTCCATTAATGAACAATTAACATCCCCGTTACTACTACAATCATGCAGCGTTGTGTAAATAAATAATTCCTAAAATTCCTAACAAAGGCTCATCAAGTAACATTAGATAATAGAAGAGCATTGTCCTTGTTACAACCGTAATTAAGTAGCTTTACGTAAATAAATAAATTCCCATGCCAGATATAACCAGGTATATAACTGGTAGAGAAATTTTAAATTAAATTGAATTAAATCATATTAAGAAAATTCCAAAAAGAACCCCTAAGTTGTGAAACTTTTAAAAAAATGCAATGAACACATTTATTTTGCCGAGAAAACTGGTAAATCCATCTTTGTTTGCTTACGAAAGCTTGTTCATTACTTTATTACAGAGAAATGGTACAGTGACTGAAAATTATCATCTGAAGATGACGCTGAACGTTTTATCAGTGCTGCAGCAAAGTTAATTATTTGGGATATTCGCTCTGCTGAAATGGATTGCGATTAATAAGTACTATACAAAGGTGTCGACCAGGGAAAAGACTGGCTGCCACCAAATTTATGATTATTTATGGAAAAACTAATAAAACCCCCTATACACCATGCTAGTATTGGATAGGCAATTATAAGTGTTAAACGAACTAGATCGTCAGTCCCACATATATTATTCAGACTCGAAGTTGAGCTTGATAATGTATAACGGTTGTTAAACGAGTTAAGTGCACTTGGGTTTTGTGTCAGTCCCAGAGAAGTTGACCACTATAAACTACCAGCTTCCGAAAACAAAAATACTAATGATTTATTAAATACATAAAGACTAGGTTCATTTACACAATGGATAGCAAATAATGCTGTTATGGAGAATTTGCATCCAGTAAAACTAAAAGAAACTAAAACAAGCATCAGAAATCTTTTTTGGAAAAGTTCCCGTTATTGAATATATTCCAAACAAGTGTTGTCGTATCTGTAGATTTATTGAATGTTCAAAGTAATCTTGAGCATATAAAGGATGAACTTACCCAGAAATCTCTAACTACCAAGTTATGGGCCCAATACATTGACTATGTTAACTTTTTAAAACATTTTATCAGAGCAGGGAGAACTAAAAAACGGACACTTCACTTTGTTCCGAAATGAGCAATGATACAAATGATCAATGTATTTGCTAATACCAGACATATCAATTATGCGAAAAGTGCTCGACTGAATCTCCAAAATATGTTAGAGTTGTCAACGAAGTACCCTTGGGTTTACAGCTAGATTTCAGAACACGGTTACCACAGAGCACGAAGAAGCGATCGATATTGGTTAAGACTGTGGTCAGATCTCATAATTGAGCAATATCTTATGAGATCCTTGAAAAGTTGTTGTGCAATAACTAGAGGACGGAGTGTGAGCAAATCAGTTTGACTACTGTGAGTCAGTAGTATGCGTAGATGTGCTGGTATTTCTAATACGATGAGTAATCTCACTGGACATAGACATAGAACAAGCGACAAACATATCGAGTTAAGTACAAGTAGAATCAAGAAAGACAATTCAGATCTCCAAAAGCTGGTTGACTGCTTTGATAATCACAAAACTTTTGACACGGATGAGCTTCATTTAAAAAGTTTTTCTTCGGGGATAGTAGCATGTACCGAAGATGGTGTAAATTGTGACGATGCTGCAGAAGTACAACGCAAAATCCAATCGATAAATTCAAAACATTAGAAAACTTGCGTTAAAATCGATGACAAGACTTTTTTTTACCATCATAAAACACAAAATGAGTATGAATACAATTTCTTTCCCTACTAAATACTAAGAAAACATGGATAAACATCACAAGTTTGAAATATCAATAAAGACAAATAGTTACACAAGTGACGAGAGCAATTAACATCAAAAAACTTTGCTATGTTCAGATTGGAAAAGAAACCTAGAAGATAAGTCACGGCCAGAATAACGAGTATTTTTTCATAGAATTTTAGTTCCAGGAATTATTTCATAGCTTTTTTGGTTGTTAAAACTAAATGAATTATTTAGGAAAGTACAAATAAAATAATAAAAATAGCAATAAACAAATAAGCAGGGGGAAAAAAGGAAAAAATACGTTAAAGTTATTACTAAATCATTAAAAGATAAGCGAATAAAAAATAAAAATTTTAAAGATAATATATAAATTATAAACAAGAAGACTTGTTAAAATTTTTTTGAAGATATTAACACTTTTGACACCTTTTAATTCACAACTTAGAGAGTTCCAAAGTTTAGGACCTCTGTAAGCGATAGAATTTTATACTTGTTTACAGGAGTTTTTCTATGATTAGTTCGCAAGTTAATATTGGAAATATTAAGTTCAAAAAATTGATCAAAACTTGATGGGACTTGTTTTTTAGTAACTTTAAATAAAAATCAAGACTTGGCAGGTATTTAAGTTCTAAATTTTCAGAATTTTTAGATCCTATCACGTCTTTTTTTGTACGTTATCGTTTTGCAGGCGTGTTTTTGAAGATTTACTAATTTTACTAGTTTAGTTTTGTGGGTAGACCCCAATAATATTAGCATATGAAAGGTGATTGTGTATAAAATTGAAATACAAAAGTTTACGAGATTGCATGTTTAGATAGGGTCTAGATTTGTATAGCAGACCAACAGCGCATGCGAGTTTAGATTCTAATATTGTGATATGGCTTTTCCAAGATAAATTCTCATCAATTATTTTATTTAATCTAATCTAATATTTCTTCTGTCACAATTTGTATAAAATACATAAGATCATAATCATAAAAAATACAAAATGGTTAAAAAAATTAATATAAACATTTACATGGTTAAAATGTGTTAGTGACAAGGAGTACATAGAAGATATGACTGGTGTACTAGCCACCAGTACGAATTAAAACACTAAGAAATTTAAAGAAATTTTCTCGTTCCATAGTTTTGTGGTTAATAGGTAAATTTGGTAACTTTAAGGGAAGGTTATCGGTTTGTGAGATCTTGTGAAAAGTAACTTTGCCTTGAACTACACATCAAATTTTTCTAATTCATGGTTCATGACTTTAAAAAGGGTTTTATATTTAAGAAAGAAATTTGTGTCGTCGGCAAAAATAATCGATGATATGGTATTATGGTATTGAAAGCTTTATACAAATCGTTGATATAGATTAAAAAAAAAGCAATGGACCCAGAATCGATCTATGTGGAACACCACACAAAACATCTTTTAATCCTGAGTTTTTATTAATAACAAATTGTCTTCTAGATTTAAGATATCTTTTAATCCAATCAAATGATCTACCTTCAATTCCGTAATAACATAATTTGTCTAACACGATGTCATGATTAACTGTTTCAAACGCTTTGGATAGGTCCTCAAAGACCCCTAACAAAAACGTGTTGTTTTCAAAAGATTTAGTTCAAATATTAACGAGTTCAAGGATAGCGTTTTCAGTAGAGAAATATTTTTGGAAACCAATTTTTTGTTATACAGCAGAAATAAAGTAAGAATAAAGTCTATTATACATAACTCGTTCAAAGATTTTTGAAATAACTGGAATTAATGAAATAGGCCTGTAGTTTATTATTTATTATTTATTTATTCTTTATTTTACATGGGTGATTTGCAAGTCAAACTAATATGTTAACTATATAAACCCATAAACATATAGTATAATATTGTATAAACCTAAATAATGCTTCAAAACTAAAGATGATAAGCAACCAATTACAATTTCCACAACCATTATATGATAATTACTAACACACACACACAAGTTCTAAATCTTTATTATTATATAATATATGTATACATCTTATACATGTTAATATCAAATAATTTAATTAACAATGAATTAATTTTTGTATCCTACACCTTGTATATAAGTCTTACAAAGTTTACATGGGCAGTTATTGGGGACCCATTTTTTAATATTTGTCTTAAATTCGCCTAATGATGAACAATATTTAAGCGAGTCTGGAAAAATCTCCCAGATTAAGGGGCCAAAATATCTTAATGACCTTTCTCCTGAATTAACGGTATTTATGTTAGGAATTTTGTAATATTAGGCCCATATTTGGCCGAATTGAAAAAACTTCCTTTAACAAAGCAGGTAATAAACTATTTTTGCTTTTGTATAGTTCTATTGCTAATAACTGTAAATTTCGATGATGTGTTGTAACTGAAT
>JAUZNK010013015.1:0-22994 GCA_035046665.1 Euphysa ruthae | reverse complement strand
TGTATGTATGATTTTCTACAATAAACTTCTGAATTTTTTTATGGCATATTGACAATTTGGAAAATTGTGTTGGTCTCAGGTTCCAGGCTGCAAAAATTTAAGATTTTTTCTTTTTCCAGAAAGTTTGGTAATATTTTATTAACTTTTTCACTCATGTTGGAAAATAGCATAACTAATTTTCAAATGTATACCATTTTAAAAGAGTTTTTCTCTTTATAAATTGATATATCCTAGCATTGAGTGAACGAACCTTTATTGGGTTTATTTAGCAACTTCAGACACAAGTCGATGATATGTTCGGTCAATGGAATGATATCACAGAGCTGCATCAGAATGAGGTATGCCTCGTTGATTAGGAAGAACTGTTAGGCTCTTTAGATGAAACATCGAGTTTATATCCAAATTTCTTGATTTTCTTCGAGTAGCCAATTTAAAGTTGATCAGACTGGTCTTAAATTTTGTTGATTTTCTTTTACAGTTATTTAATTATGTATTCATATTAATTAAATTCTTTAATGTTTCACTTTGAAAAATTTTCGAAGAATTTTTTTTCAAAGAAAAGAAAAGAAATTTTGCTAAAATATTTTTTTGACCAAGTTATGAAATTTTCCATATGATAAATATAAATATATATATAAATATATAAATAATATAAATAATATCTATGATAAAATTAATGGTTCGAATGATATTATTTTTACACCGTGCATTCAAAACCTTTTAAAACTAATCCAGTGACCAACCAAATCAGAATTAAGACTAAAAAGAAGATCTTATTGAATGGCTCCATTTTTTAGAGGAGATTTTTAAAAACCAGAAACACATTTTTGAACATTTTTTTAATCACATTTTGGAAAGTTGTTAAACGTTGTTTTTTAATATTGCCCGTAGAAATTACCTTGAATATTGCTTAGAGTTTTTACCTGTTATAATTTATTAGATTAATTTACTGGCTTAAGCCTCGTCATATTTGAGTACACTACAACCAAGAGTTTTGTTTATTTATCCAGTATTTAACATGTGAGCAGTAAAGCAAAAGTTTATTGAATAATACAGACAATTTCCTGCTTTGTTTGAAAAAACGTAAAAAAAGAAGTTTAATCGTCAAATTGAAATTCTTACTGTTATTTTCAGACATTTCTAGGAACTATAAATCGTTATAATCATTATAAATCATTAAATGTAATTAAAAAATAAATTAATTTATTAGAAAGGATTAAAAATGAATTACAGGAAAATTTAAAACTGCTGTTTGTAAAAAAGGTAGGATGTTTAAGAAGTAATTAAAATATGCTTCATGAGAGTTCGATTGCCTTTAACAATATTTTTATGGGTTGTGTATTGTTTTCATCAAGTCTAAAAACCTGAACTTGCTGAAAAACTTAAGGATGCTCAACTAAGTTTGAAATCGTGAATGGTCTTCTAGATGAAAGAAAAATTCCTAAAATTAAATTTTCTAATATATCATACTTTCAAACAGACTTTCTAAACACAGCTTCTTCATTTAATGAATATTTCAAAACACTTTTAAATAGTAGCAGTACTCTATCGGCAAAATCTTTTCAACCAGGATCACATAAATTTGAATACCAGGATAGCAAGTGAATCAATATTTTCCCATTATTAATTATTTTCAATATAACCACTTTGAAGCGTGGAGATGTTTTTCCTTTTCATTGAAAAAAGAAAATCTATGAACCTGTTAGTCTTTCATTTTTTGGTAAAATAATGGAAAAGTGATATATAAAAAATATTTTTGACTATTTCAAGGAAAATACTATTGTAAACAAAGGTTATTAGGATTTTTACCAAGAGACTGTGTATTGCAGTTACTAACTATAACTCAAGCACTATTCAACAGCTTACCGTGATGATAATCCATCCTTAGCAATGAAATTATTACTTAGAAAGTATGCCATGAGAGCCTTTTACACAAATTAAAATCTTTTGAAATTGATGGAAAGCTTTTCTCACTGACGTAAATGATTGAAGCAAGGAATAGTTTTAAATGGGCAACAAGGTGTTATTATTTTTTTATTATTAACCTTCCTAATGGATTGGATCAAATTCTAGGTTATTTTGTGATGTACTGCACTTTTTCTGCTTTCAAGGACATTAAAGCGCCACTTTAACTTCGCGTGTAAACAAAATCAACAGCTTAGCATATCATTGAAAAATCTCCATGAAACCAAAACGGTATTTGGTTGTTTTTTAATGGCTTTTATATTCCTCTATTGCTTGATTCATGCTGGTTTTCAACCATCCTTTAAATGAAAAGGAATCATGAGCGGAAGAAATTCATTAATGAAATAAGTCATCTTTTAGATGTAAATTCATTGGTTACCATATCTAATTCAAATAAGGGCATCATTATATTTTTAGATATTTTAGAAGAGAATTTTTGCTTGTAGCCTCAACGCAGACTCCAAAGACACCTATTAAGAAACATTGCTCTTAACAGTGTTTCTAAATAATCATAAATCACCTCCGAGGTCTCAAAATTTTTTGTTTCAATTCAAGTTGACCTTATTTTATATAACCCAAAGAAATATGAGTAGCAGTTTTTGTTTGGTATGACACGTAAAACTGATTTCGTTTTTTGAAGACAGCTCTTTGTTTACTGCTCTGATAACGATGAAAAATTTATAAATGGGACCCAAAAGTGGCCACCTAAGAGCTTCGAATTGGAAAAAAAGAAACACTGGCAATAATTTTAGACTCATTGTTTTTTGAGTTGATGTTTTTTTATTTGCTCAAGGGTTGTGTGGTTATCACACAAGATTTATAGCTGGGGAAACCATAGAAGCTGTACTTGTATTAATTGTTTTTTTAGATGATGGGTTTGAAACAAGAGATGGACAATGCAGCTGAAAGAACAGAATGCCTTGAATATCGTTTCACTGAGAGA
Organism: Euphysa ruthae; assembly: GCA_035046665.1. NCBI lineage: Eukaryota > Metazoa > Cnidaria > Hydrozoa > Anthoathecata > Corymorphidae > Euphysa > Euphysa ruthae. The sequence continues at coordinate 20,086 of JAUZNK010013015.1, read as the reverse complement.
GCCAATGAAATTGAAGAAGGAGTTGACTCTTGCTCCACTAGGGTAATTTTTTTTTTTATGTCATTTGTCTTGGAATTTAAATTTAAAATGTCCAGTACGAAAATTTTTTTACCAGAAGGATCAAACAAGAAAGCACCTATATATCGATATTTTATTCTCTCAATCATCCATTTGTCCAGTTTCACCATATTCTTTGATGAATACTTCTAAACGATGTATTACAGAAAGGTCAAATGGACCTCAATATGCGATATTAGGAAAAAGTTTTAGATCAAGAAGCCACCTTGGTTTGGAATTCTTGTACAGATTTACAGTCAAAGATGTTCTCAAAACATTTTTTAGCTGGTATCAATAACCTTTACTAATCAAAATTTTTACGAGTAGTATTGCATAGACTAAATGTAAAACTTTTATATTTAAAAAATTTGACTGAGTTTCGGGAAGAAAATGAATATTTGCGTCTTGTTGATATAGGGACAATCGGAGCATAAAAAAAAAACTATTTGGGAAATCCAAAAACTTTTAAATTTAATGTGTCGATCCTTACATGAAGCTTCATCATTAAGAACAATCTATGAAAATTTTACAGAGTCGTTGTCCTCTTTGTCCTATTTACAGTTTACTGAAAAATCACTCACACTCTTACTATTTTACTTTCAGGTGAGCAACCTAACTGTAAGAACAAAGAGCATGATGCACGTCCCTTTGTTTTGCTACTTAGCTGAAATTTTTTCATTTTGTTGCTGAAAATACTGAAATCATTTTTTAGAGGTTTTCAAGCGGACGCACAAATAATTCCTTTCATGCCACTATCGGTGATCTGATTTGCAAATTTTCTCGAAAGGTGTCTTAATGAAATGCTCCAGTTTGTTATTATAATTTTCATTAGACAAGAATCTAAGAAAACCACCAGAGAATTTTGGGGTCGGAAGAATTCTTTGCACACACACGAATTCTTAGCCATTTGTTTGAAAAAGTTCTTCTCAAGTATGCATTTGTTTTCAGTGCTGTATAATTAAACAATTGGGAAATATGGCAAAGATGAGTTATTGCCAAAATTACATAGGAATCGCTCTCCTATTGTTTGTCTCTGCAAATAGAAAACTACAGAAGTATTGAAAGAAGAGTATTCCAAGTTCTTTGATGTTATTGATCAAAATCTGCAATTGATTGCTTCCTTTAATCCCTCCCTCACAAGATAGAGTTCATAGTATTTTCTCGACAGATATTGAATCTTCCAAGCTTCACCAAAACCTGTGGGACATGTCTTGAAAATCGTGGCATCTATACGCCATTAATCCTGGAATCTGTGAGAATGAGAATGTTATATTTAACGTGGGGAACCAAAAAATTGCCGAGAAAATATTTCCAGATGGGCCCACGTGGCGGGTCTTGGAGTACTTAGAAAGCCCATTTGCGTCTACGAAATTCGCTCAACCAAACAACCCGACCAATTTGAGCTAGCGTTGCATTACGCAATGAGTTTTGCTCAGAAACTCAGAGAAAACATGGAAATAAATTTCTGCCAGAGGTGGGAGTTGAACTCGTAACCTTTCGCTCCGGAGTCAAACGTCCTACCACTGTGCCAACTCCGCTATGTATGACATCTATTTTCGCTTTTAAGATTTATACAATTAAATTCATAATTTAGATAATAGTGTGATTATTTCTTAGCGAGGAAATACGCTATTAGTAATATCTTAATAGTAAGACAGTGGACACCTAGATTAACGTTAGGTATTTTAAGATTTTTATGAGATATATCAATAAATTAAACAAATAAATCAGTATAGTAAATCATTAAAACGCGACAAAAAGGGGGGATGTTCGGACACTTGTTAGTACTATATTTAATTGTTATTTAGAAAAAGAAGGATATAATTATATATTATTAATAATAATTATATATTATATATAATAGGAGTTCGCACAGTGATAGCACGTTTGACTACGGAACAAAGGTTCACGAGCTTGACACAAATTTTTGGCAGAAATTTACTTTCCATGTCATCTTTGGTCGGATTGTTTGGTTGAGCGAATTTTTTAGGCGCAAATGGGCGTATCTGGAAATATTGTATCGGCAATTTGTTGGTTCCCCACGTTAAATATAATATTCTCACTCTTTTTCTCTCATAATAATAATAAATTTATGATGATTTAATAATAAATTCACAATGCAATAGAAGCACTCAATAAATAAGTGTAAATAGTAGACACATGCACGCACAGAAAAAAAAAAAAATATCCGTCCATATTTCGTTTTTACCCAGATCTAAACAAAGATATGTTAAAAAGTTCGTTATTGTTTAAAATAGCGTTATAAAACCATAAAATAGTATAGGAAGTCCTAGAAAGCCCTAAAATTTGGGTTTCAATTTTGGCTGGCAACCCTGATCAAACTTGATCAAATTTTTTCAAGTTTTATGTTTAAATTATAATATTAATTTAATATTAATATAATATTAATTTAATATTAATTTAATATTAATTTACGTTTCAAAAAGATTTGATAAAAATTTTATGTTATAAAAGTTTGATGAAAATCTGGTCTTCTTAATTGAATTGGTGAAATGATCTAATTACCCGTGGACTATGAACTTTGTTGTTATGCTTAATTACTTCCTGCTAGGTAACGAAGATGGAACACCAACAACAGCAACATCAACAGTCTTTGGTAACTTCTCCAAGTTATTTTGATGGCAGTCATCCAATACTTACCAAACTCCTCAGTGTCGTCATCTCCTTGTTTGCCGTCCTACTTATCATAGGTTCGACCATATCAAAATTCCTACTCCCGTTTGCCTCAACCAGGTAGGTTTCTTTTCATTCAGTTTTCTTGTCTGTTAAATTTTATGTCGGTTTTACAGTCAAAAATAAATAAATAGACTGTGTGGTGTTTTCGAAAAATGAGGGAGAGAAGGTTTGTTCACACTCTGATCACTTACTAATTTTAATTGTAAAAATTTAACTTACCTTGGTACTTCATGAATACACTTATTCACACTTGCTTATCTACTGTAGATCTTCCTCGCATTCTAAGATAATATGGGGTTTAGTTTATCTTTAATGTCTGGGGTTAGACCCTTCCTGGCTATTTTGAATTAGTGTCTGTCGGATATATTCATTAGAGTCATCTTGGTTTTACAAAAGTTTTTACAAAACACTACCAATGGTGAGCTAAGTTAAGTCCAGGATTTTCAAATTTTCCTATTGAAAGCTAAATTCTTGTCTTATCACTGCATGGCAATCATTCCACCATTGTTATTACATCTAAATATTTCCTAATAGTGTACGATATTTTTGAACGACTTGATAAAAATTTTTGGGGCTAAAATAACATTTTAATATTTATAGAGGCGCATTAGTCACTACAGACTATTACAATTTCTTTAGATCACGGATTGTGACTTCTTTTGTTACAGTTGTTGTTGTATTTCTAATATGGAAGAATTCACATAACGAACCTGTTCAGACGATATTTTATTTTGTTAACGAACTATTTAGACCCATTTATAACAAAGTACCTCCTGCAGACCGCATAAAGGTAGATCCTTGATATTAAGATATTAATTTGACGAAACTCCACCGTTACCGCGCTTGGGTTAAATTGCATTAGAGGGAATTAATAAATATCTACTTTTATTTGCTATTTTTTATTAGAGGAAATAAAATTCAAAACATGAAAAAAAAAAAAAAAAAATCACTGTGTAGGAAGCGATAATTTTCTAATACTAAAAATAGATATTTTTTTTAATAGCTGTAATACATAACACATGTATTTAATACTTAATAGTATGGTAAGCTATAATGATAAATACATGAAGAGGTTAGTTTATACAAATTGCGTTTTAAAATGTTGCAATAAGTCATAATATGATCAAAACTGTTTGAACGTACTTGCTTTTATTAAAACTTATTTGATTTTTACTAAAATTTGTAATTTAATTATTCGATTCATACAGAATCTCTGAGCAATTTGTTCAGCCATTGTTATATGGTAGATATTAATGAGCTGTCATAATTATCAGTGGAAGTGTTCTACGTCAGAATAGCCTCATGGTTCAAATTTCTTTTTAAATATTTGTTTTAAATTTAATTATATATATTTTGTACAGCACACACCGGCTAAAAAGTTGTTAGAAATGTAAATTTAGTTTATTTTCGTCTAAAGGTTATTGTAAATATTGCTTTAGTGTTATTCGCTCTAAAAAATTTTTTTAACTTCACAATTCCACATTGATTACATATATTTTTTATTTTGATGAAAATAACCATTTGCTTGAACAATTGTTGTTGATATTTGCAACCCCATGTGTTCAATACTTCTGGAAGCTTCTCTCTGCTGTTAAAAATTTACATAGCAGGTTTTTATCGCATAAAATTAATAAATTTTAACTCTGCTTTTATTAAAAGCTTGTATTTTAGAGATTATTTAAATAATTAGAACAATAGCTTATGCTAAACGTCTGCGAAAAATAGTTTTTGTCTTAAAACGAACCCAAAATCATTGCGTTAAGCTCAAGAAAAAGATGAGAAAAAGTTTGCAATATATTACACACATTTACCGTTTGTTGTATTTTATACTTTGGCTCATTTTTCAGTAATTGATTACTCCCATGTGTTGACAGCAGCGTTATGAATACAGGCTAAACATAACAGATAAAAATTTTGAAAAAATTATAACATTTAACAAAACTATGAAGTCAAACACGATGAATGATTATGTATGTCTAAAGCCTGCTCTGTAGAGATTGGTTCATGAAATCACAAGCTACAAGATAAAAAGGTTTCCAATTCTTCCTTGCAGCTCCAGGGTAAAAAAACACACTTTTCAAAAAAAAAGTTTTTGTTTTATGTGAAAAATTATTTATTACCTGAATACAAAAATATATAAAGATAACAAATTTCAGGTTATATTTATTTAGAAATGAGGCATTGTTTCCAGAGTAGTGGATTTTTTCCCTTTTAGAAACGACATAGTACCGCCTATTTATGTCCAATCACAACCAAGAGTGAAAAGCACGAAAAAACAAAGAGCGATTAAGAAAGGATATGCAGATACTGTGATAAGAAATAAAGGAGGGATGCCTATTCTCGTGGAAGTTTTTAATACTTTGTAATGCTATATTTTCTATTTTGCTGATTTTCTCGAAATGTGAATTTTCATATTTCAAGTATGAGTATCATTACAATGGAAAGAGATTTCTGAGTCAAATTTTCAGAGATTATACATCAAGTTAATACCTAGCGCTAGAACCAGCATTTACACATGTTTCTTCTTTATCTAGGGTTTTATGGGCAATTTACCATCAAAAAATGACAATTTTACGCATATTAAGTTTAATTATCCGGCGTTATGGTAAGTTTTGATGAAAAATTTTTAAAGTTGCTTTGGTTCTTGGTGCAACTATGTTGGAAACTATCCTGAAGATTTGGTTCGTTTTGAAACCATGTATGCTGAGAAATTGATATTCAAAGTTTCTTAAGTTTTTCTAAACTTATTAATTGTTACAAGCCCCTGATAATGACCATTTCCCATTTACTCTGGAAACGCCTTAATAACCCAAAATAGCCCATTATATAAAAACTCCATCTAAAATGAAGAAATTTAGAATTAAATAAACCCTTAGAAGCTTTGTAATTTATAATTTCCGAGATTGAATTTGATTCATTATCCAAAAAAAGCCATTAAATATACTCATTATCAAAATTATCCGTTATGGCTCTTTTCAATGACTCTTTCAACATGACTATTTGCCAGCAAGTTTTAAAAATCAGTTTTGCCAAAAATTTGTCTGGAATTTGCTAGCAATATTTTGACGATGTTTTATAAAATTTTTCTTTAACAACGATATGTAATTCTGATCACTCTTAATGAGGTAAAGGTTTTGGTTTAACTTTTTTCAGCAAAAGGGTATTCATGAATTTTGTCTTGAAATATCAGAATTTTTTATACAAGTGGAATACTTATACACCCTCATCGACTAAGGAGCCTAATTATTGATTGGGTGGGGGAGGCGCAGCTTAATAAAACGACAAACCTTAAGAAAGTTGTGGGGCTCTTCAGACTAAAGTAAATTTTGAACAGCTGCATACGAATTTACTTTTATTTAAGACGAAATAAATGAAAACTTGCTACTTGTTTTTACTTTTGTTCAATAACAAATACCTTATGCTGAAATAAAAAGGAGAAGTGAAATGACGCAGTGAATCAGTCCTTTTCTTTTTGAAAAAGAAAAACGTCGTAACTTTCGACATAATTTACTGAAGAATAAAAAAAAAATATCAGCTAAAAATAATAAATTTATTTTACGGTATAATTAAGAAAATATTAGATAATAATAGTTGATTTTGAATTAGAAAAATATTGTGCACGGAATTTCACTGGCTTGTTATTCCGTGTATACAATTTCTTTACTTCGGAAGTGTTTTGCTGAGTTAGTTTCCTGGAATATTTCTTTACCATTTCTATTTAAACCATTCTCGGATTCTATAGTGGTGCTTGGATAGCTCGTTGAGATCGTAGACCGAAAAAGAATATTGGTATTTTGCTTATCAAATGCTTGTTAAGTGAAGATACCGAACGCTGGGTAATTTGGAGTAGAATATCGTATAAAATGCGACGGAATATTAAATTGGGGAGATTGATAAGCTGCAGGAGAATACATTACTGGAATTCTTGCTTTTATCATATCATTTTCACATTGTAATGTGGCGAAGAAACTGCAATTATTAGGACAAACGTTGTTGCAATTGCAGTACGTATTTGAAGGTGTTCTTTGTGACATAATGCCAGGTTGAAAGACCGGAGTAACTGCTGGCAAGGGTGATAACAATGCTGGGCAAGAGAAAGAGTACAACTTCTTAGGATCGAGTAACTGAAATAAAGGAAAAACATTGATTTTTAATCTACCGGAAAATTTTTCTTTTGAAATGTAGGGGTATTACGTTTTAAAATATTCTTTCATACCATTATTATGCAAAAATTTTAGCTGATGCTTAAGTGGCTCCTTTGTGTTTTGTAAAAATACCTTAAGTAGGAAAAATTGTTATTTGCCGGCCGTCAAATGCTGGGAAGCCATTACACTTCATTTAATCGACCTTACTGGGATTTCAAAATTTTAAAAGCACTTCATCACTGTCAAACTGTTGATTAATAAAGCCATAATTATAAAAAATTATTTCCAGTAAGCTATATTTAATAACTATAAAGCAAAACGAAAACAAATTACATTTTCTGTCATACTCTTAAAACCATACTTACCCATCAAATAATCTAAAATAATTTATTAATTTTGTTTTCTGAGACAACTGGTAGGAATACTGTGTTTGAATATATAATATACCATTATATATCCATAGTCTGTTTACTCCAGGTTGGAATTGGTTGCAGGTAACAAAAATCCATACTAAAATTTGTCAAAAGGTCAAAGAACAATATTTAAGAACAACACAACAAAGTGTAACAAACTCGGAGTTAGATAATAAATAAAACACATATCATTAATTAGATATTTATTATAGCTAAGCTTTGGGAGACAACCTGCTCCCGTCTTCAGGAAAAATAGAAAAGAATTTCTAGAATATTTTAAGTAGAATTGAAAATACTGTCGTTGGAATTAACAGTAGTTATTTTTAATTTTGCGGACTGGAATGTAAAGCGATTAGATTTTAATAAAAACGAAAATATTTTCAAAGGGATTAGCAGCAGTCGTTTATTACCAAAATAACTAAGCACTGTTCATTGCAGCTCCCAATAGTATACTTCTTGTGGACTGCAACGAACAGTAATTATTCATATTTTGTGGACCGTAATAAAGAGTTATATATTGCGGATTAGAGAATACAAAAACTCAGCGAAGTTTTGTGAAATAAAATTGATATGATTGGGCTCATCGAACAAGTGAATGGCTTCTTTTGTTTTGCGTAATATCAGGGATGATTCAATGTCCATTATAGATTTGTTACCTAGTCGAATGAGTGGTCTACATACCCAACTACATTCTGCTCATATATATCATATAAAGAGCCGCTCGATTATAACGAAAAATGCAACCAAGTATACCATACTCCTTGTAAAAATTTTTTTTTTTTTTTTTTTATATATACTAGTGAATCGAAGCGTAAAATTATTAATAGAACCAAAGAAAATCAAAGTGTCGTAAAAAATGTTGATCAAAACAACAAAATCTCTCATGATTGCTAGCAATAACACATATTGGACTGGGAAAGCAAATCTGTAATAGGTACTGAATTTCTCTCAAGTTAAAAAAATCTAATTTTTGATCTGAATAACCAAAATACTTAGCAGCATTGTATAAATTCTATTTTTACTTAAAACGTATAAATTTTTTTTTTTGAGTAAATTAAAGGAATGAAAAATAGAAGTTAAATATTAGAAAACAAGCTTTCACAGATTTTGCCTTGAAGGGTAGATAGAGTATGCCATCCGGTTTTGCCACCTTCAGTTCTCTGCTAGCAATTTAGAGAGGATGCTCTATCAAGAGTTGAAAAATGGTGATGCTGTTGCAGTGCGACGTTGCTCATGAAGGGTCACCCTGCATCTGTAACGACTAACTGACAAAAAAAATAGTAAGATGAACTGAATTTCTGTTCAAAATTATCTATGCAAGGTAGTATGACGTCCTTTAAACCCAATTTTATATTATGAAAATTCTTAGTAAAACTAAATCAGGCTGTGACTCATCACCCAAACCTTTATCTCTTTCGTTCACGAATACTCGTGGTCTTCGCAGTGACTTCTCACATAAATTTTTTTATATCTAGTTCATTACCTGAAATCAAATAAAAATCCATCCTCAAGTTCGTCTGACTTTATCGCACTAGGTAACCCTCCTATCAATCGCAGGCACTTGTTTTCTACATGTATGACCTTGGCTTCTTTGTCCGTCAAATTCTGCCTGTAGCTCTCGAAGTTTCTTTAAAATCCTCGATAAACCTTACATTTGTTCACAATTATCACTTCTACAGTCGACCAGTTATCTTTGCTTCTTATACAGTTCTCCTTGCACACAGTCCTGCAGTGTAATCAACCATATTCAATATCTACCACACTGATGATTACCTCTCTAGAATTACCATACTTTCTGGTATTTTCACCTGCAATTTCGCCATATCTTAGTCATAAACTGATATCGTCGATTTTCCAACTCCTTTTCTTGACCATGACAACCAGAAACCTTCTTTACTAGATCTATTCCTTTCATCGAATCCTGATATCTGCAAAACATCTGATTCTAATCCTTAAAGACACTTAGATCACGCCGTAGTTAACGCTGACATCAACTTCAACATCACCTCTTCCCATCAACCACCTATCAATAGCAAATTGTTTTCCTATCACCATGGAAACGGTGACTGCTTTCGTGATAATTCCGCGACATTCCATTTAAACATATCTTCAATCTTAGAAAAGAGGAATGTTTTAAGAAAATTGCTTCTTAGCTTCATTTTGGCATCGATGACTGTATTTCCTCTCGAAAGTATCAAATGAAACCACATTAAAGCCCATGGTTTTCTCCAGCGATTTGGAATGCAACTAATCAACGCAATCATTATTTCCGTCACTTTCAGTGCAATAGTTGTGCATGAGAACATACTTCTTTTTAGCCAGCAATGACAGTTAAAGAGTCATTGAGGAAGCAAAACGCTCTTACAAAAAACAAGCTGGTGTTTGATGGCCACTCGAACTTTTACTCTATAAATTTTGGTGACGCTGAAGACTCTATTTTAGGTCATTTTTTAATTTTCATTAATGATCTGACTGATAGTATTCTTTGCAAGCTTGCTCTATATGCGGATGACACTAATTTGTCCTAATCTTTGGGGAAAACGGGCAACACTTTTGATAAGAGTGAAATGGTTGCTGATTTGAAAGATGATCTTGGCGCTGTTGTTGAATGGGATGAGAAATAGTTGGTGTCCTTCAATGCTGCAAAAACAAAGCTTCTTTCTATACACCACTTTAGCACACCTTCCGTCTATGCTGATGACTGGTAGTGAACTTACTGAATTTAGGCACATTCGTTTATTAGACCAAACGTTCAAAATCAACTCCTTATGAATTTTTGACGTCGAACCCATAGGAATATATGCTGCCATGATCTCTATTTCGGGTACGGCATTTTCTTTTGTCGAAGAGTATACTTTAAGGCTACCACTCGACCATGTATTGAATATTGCTGCCATATTTGGGCTGGAGCCTCTGCCGTATACTTTATATTTTCTTGACCGAATTCAGAAACGTACAGTCGACATTTTTGTTGTTGATCTTTATTCGAATCTTCATTCATTTTGCTTTCGCAGAAATGTAGCTTCATTGTCACTGTTGATTAAGTATTTCCATGGACAATATATTGATAATTTGAAAGAATTAACACCTTCAGCTAAGTCAAGGACCATAAGGTTTTCATCGGCTACTCATTCTTTAGCGTTACAGATGACTAAACTTCTCAAAGACTTTTTTCCATCAAGATTTTTCCCACGTACTGCTCGTTTGTGGAAATGTCTGCCATATGATTGCTTTTCTTTGGATTATAATCTCATACCTTTAAGTATAACGTTAACCGATATGTTTCTCAGTCTGTGAAAGGCCTGCTTTATCTTTCTATTTTAGCCCGTGCCTAACAGTGGTTTTTAGCCTTGCAGAAAGCGACCAAATAAAGAAAAAAATAAATAAAAGGAAAAACAGCTATGAATAGTGAACATTTATTTTATAGTAAATAACTACCTCTATAGAAGTAACGGATGAGGTGGAAAACTATCTTTTTCGACAAATTCAATAACAATGAAATAATAGAAAAAAAAAATCTCACAGAAAAGGATAGATTCCTTCAATTAGCTAAACACTGTTAAATGATTCTATAAAATTTGCTTCGAATTACACAGCAATAAATGATGAAAATATAAAAATAATTGATCACGCCAGAAAATCATTACTGTTTCAAGACAAAGAAGCATGGATAAAGAAGAAGAGTGGCACATTTGATGTCATAATGTGCGTCTACGACGGAGCTGAAGTATGCGACTTGGTAGATATATACTTATTATTTATTTTTTCACAGTTATGATATTAACGATATCGGTTTGTACAAAGATGACGGCTTAGCGGTATTTAAAAATATTTTCAAAATATTTTTAAAAGATTAGGTTTGGACATTATCATTCAGTGCGACCTAAAAATTGTAGACTATTTGGACTGTACACTAAACCTTAGTAATTCCACATATCGCCCGTATCGCAAACCCAATAAGGAATTAAATTCATACCGATTCTAACCATACCCCTTCAATCACTAAACAATTACTCATAGCATTAGACACCATGTAACGAAGGAATTTTAAACCAAAATACTTATTAAATAATAACAATGCCAAACAAAAAAAGAAAAAAAATAGAAATATGGTATGGTTTAACCCACCCTACAACAAAAATATTCAAACGTCGCCGAAATGTCGCCAGACTCACCAGCAAACATATTACTCACGTACCCCTAACATGGAGTCTTTTGTAAATTCAAGTAACCACAAAATTAAAAAAAAGCCTATCGCTCCAGAGAAAAAAGCATGCAATTGTGTTAACAAAAGTCTGTGCCCCTTAAACCAAAAATTTCTCATATCAAATATTGTCTATCAAACCAAAAATTGATTCAAATCTTGACAAATACGCAGCAAAATTTTATATAGGACTTTGCGAACCTGCCTTCAAATTACGCATAGCAAATGAAAACCAGTCGTTCATAAAAGAAAAATACCAATTAGAGACAGAGCTGTCCAAAGAATATTGGAGAGATTCTAAAAAAAAAATGTACTTTTTTTACCTAAATATTTTTGTAAATTCATCATTGGCTGAGGATTACTGGGTAACACCAGTGTGAAACTTTAAAGCCAGAAAAACATTTGCAAGCATGGATAAAAAAATCTGATCATGATGAATTTGATGTACCAATGGGTTGTCATGGTGGTGCAGAAATGCGTGAAATGCTAGGTACCTACCTTCTCAACCAGCTACACTGAATTTTTTGAGAAGGTGTATTAGGTGTCTTTAAAAATCTGACCGGACCACAAATTGAAAAGAAAAGAAGGAAATTGTAAAAGTTGTTAAAAATTTCGGTTTGTCAATTACCATTAGCACTCAGTTGAAACCAGTAGATTTCCTTGACATAACATTCGACCTCAAAAGTAACACATACAAACCCTTCAAAAAGCCAAACATTCAAATTAAATACATAAACAACCAATCGAATCACCCACCATCTATATTGAAACAGTTACCCCAATCAATTGTAAAAAGAATATCTGACACATCATCAAATAGTGAAACTTTCATGCAGGCTATCCCCGAATAAGAAAAAACACTGAAAGAAAGTGGATTTACTGAAAAACTGACATATATGGAGAAACAATCAAACGGAAGTAAAAAACAACAAGAAAGTGAGAATCGTTAGAGGAACATAATTTGTTTCAACCCCCTTTTTCAAGTAATGTCCAGACGAATGTAGGGAAACAATTCCTACAATGAATTAAAAAACACTTCACTATTTCACATAGTATGCATAAAATATTCAACAGAAATACTGTAAAAGTCAACTACAGTTGTATAAAAAATATGAACACCATTATTTTTTCCCAAAATAAAAATCTTCTATTCGCAACCAACCAACCGAAATATTCATGCAATTGCCGTAATAAAACGAATTGTCCACTTTTTAACAAATGCCTCACACCAAAAGTCATTTACCAATCAACAGTTACAGATACTGATTACGACACCCAGAAGCTGTATATTGGGTCGTCTGAAACACCATTTAAAGACCTCTACAGAAATTATATAGAAGACTTTAACCATAAAAAATACACAAACAACAGAGAACTTTCAAAACATATTTGGTACTTAAAACATTGCGACAAACATTTTAAAATCCAATGGGACGTATTAAGAAAAGTTGATGGAAAATGCAATTTATGCCTAGCTGAAAAGTTATTAATCATTAAATTACTTAACAATCCGGATCTACTTAACAATCCGAATCTACTTAACAATCCGGATCTACTTAACAATCCGGATCTACTTAACAATCCGGATCTACTTAACAATCCGGATCTACTTAATAAAAGATCTGAATTTATTAGTAAATGTAGACATGAAATTAAACTGATGATAAAAAAAACGTGAAAAGGATAGAGAATATGGATTAATTTTAGTTTGTTTAGGTGTTTACTTTGTTATTATTAGTTGTTTGATTGTAAACATGTTCCTTTGTTTTTTGGAAAATAATAACACCTGATGATTGCAACAAGCATGGAACTCGGAGTTTTGTGATAACCTCCGATTGTTTCGATTTTTGTCAAAATTGAACACAGAATGTTTCTTCGTTTTTATATTTGATTCCAGTCAACAGTGTTTGCCCAAAGCTTCATTATATCTTATACTGAAATATAATTTTTCTTAATCATAAATATCTGGCCTTGTCTTAATTTAATTTGGGTCGGGTTTAGAGGATAATGTTTGTTTTTTTGGTATATTTGTTTTTGGTGATAGATGGTGGATAAAAAACAGCCGTCATTGTTGTTGCTGTAAAACTTCTAGCTTTCAACTTTTAATTTTTCTGCTATTCTTTGTGTCAAACATTTCATTTTATCCACTGGCAATTATAATTACAATTTATTATTATAATCATTTTATGATTTCATGTAATTTTTAAGCTTTTAAATTAATGCTTTAACATGTTAACACTAAATTTCATTTCGATTTTTGATTTTTAGCGAAAAAGTTTTATATCTTGTATCATCAGCTAAAAATCCTAATCAAAAATAATCCGTCTAATGTTTTTATGTTAAATTTATTCTTATGGAAAATAGTCTTTTAATTTTAGTTATGGGAAAAAATTTTTTTTTTTTGTTTCCATTGTCTGTTAAAGTCGGACGTATGAAGATGTCAAGTGCTCATGATGGGTTTGCCGATAACTACGCGCGCTTATTTTGTCGGAGTTTAATGCTGTGGACAAAAAAAAATTTTTTAAATAATTAAATTTTGAGATAAAACAATGGCAAACAAAGAAAATCACACTTTTAAACACATCAGTACCGCACTTTAAACACTTAAGTGCAGCACTCTAAACACTTAAATACAGAACACCACCCCTCAAAAAAATTCTTTTCCGTATTCGTTATTTAATACCTATTTTGCTCTATTCTTGGGACATTCACAGGAAAGATTTTTAAACCACTTTTTTTTTATAAAGAGCTTAAAATTTAAAATGCTTGGCATTTATAAGGATAAAATTGACATGAATTTATGGAACTCTCGCCAAATATATATGTTGTTAATTTACCATTCTGCTACAGCATTATAAAAAACAAATCAGAGAAAGTGATGATCTAAATTTTCCTCAAAAAGCATATAGTAGACATCTTTCATTGGCTAAGAAAGGATTTACAACTGAAAAATTGTGGCTAGAATGTTGGTAGTGAACTCGCTTGTCTAAAAGAATAATATCCCTTCCTAAAATTTAGTAAAATACCTGCTGTGTAAAGACGCGTTGATGCTGAGATGAAAAATGAGGCAAGGAGGCATAGTATTTCTGGTCAGATTGGGTGATCATTGTACGAGATAATAAGTAGCCGTTTTGATTGTAGCTAAAAAAGACAAAGATTATAAAAACTCAAACAAATGCTCTTGGTACATTCGTGTGTGGTTTTAAATGAGAAAAAATTTAAAATGAGTCTATGTTTGAACGATTATAATGTTTTTGCACTAGTTTTTTATAGTATATGTTGAAAATTACAAACATTATAACCGGTGAATAGAGTTTATTTATGTCGCCATATAATTTTGTGTTAGCGATGGAGAAAATTGTAAATGCAAACTTACCCGTATAGCTGTGAATTATTTTTGGGTGTTGTCAATGTGAGTTTCTTTTCTGAAAAGAAACGTGAACCGATGTTAAACTAATAAAGTAAATATTAGGCTATTCATGTCATAATACAAGAGACTTACAAATAATTAGAAAGAATTTGACCTTTAGCCATAGCGAGCATTTTTAAAATCAACGTTTGCCTAACCTAAGCAGCAAACTGAGATTTACCTTTCGTCTTCAGAGCTGTAGAATTTATATCTTTTATAACAAATATTAATCCTTTGTCAGATAATTTTCATTTTATCTTCTTAGCAAAAAAAAAAAAAAAAAAAAACTGTTATTCTTAGCTTTTTTTAAAAGATATCTGCATAAAATTTTTCCTTTAGTTCAACTAAGACCAGGTGAGTCGTTATTCTGGTAAATCTTTTTTAAGTATAAAAGCAGTAAGTCTGAAGTCGATTTTTCTCACTATTAAATAAAGAAGCCTAAATAAATAAAGAAGAATAAAGAAGCTAAAAGTGCTTCCAAGTAAAACCTAAATTTGAAGCAAAAACATTTCAAAATTTTTAAAGGGCTCTTTTTTCACCTTAAAAAAAAATAAAAACGACTTAGAGTGAATTTAATAGTTCATTAGATGCATTTCACGTTCACAAGAAGATGATGTAATGATTGATCTTAAGTCTATTTATCCTAGCATATTTTCGGAGCTTCAGCAACTCTGAATCCTTAAATTGAGCCAGTCAAAGACAGTAAGTACTTACAGTAATGAAAGTCGGGCATTAAATTTTGTACATATATTTTTGCTATTGTATAACACATACCTCTTTCTATATTCCTTTCTATAGATTAAAAGTTTACTTTGCCCTTAAAACCATTAGCCTTCTCTGTGAGTCTACAAAGCTACAGAAGATGTTATTTATCATAAAGTGAACACTTAACATCAATTAATTGAGATTACTGGTCATTTTAGCATTATTTTGGTCTTTGACCTCATAAATTTTTGACACAGTATTTTGATTGTTTCGAAAATTTTTTCAACATGTCGTTCATTCTGTATCTCTCTCTGCATTTTTTTAACTACCTCGTATTCCACGCATCTCCTACACTATTTCTAACACTTTCGTTAATCCCATGCCACTCCTAAGCTGTTTTTAGCCCTATCATGTATTCCGTGCCTCTCCCACACTGTTTCCAGCTCTCACGTTTATTCTATGCCTTTTCCACGCCATTTCCAGCCTCTCGTTTATTCCATACCTTTTCCACGCTATTCCCCATATTGTCTATTCCGCGCCTCGCACGGACTATTTTCAACCTTTTTTATTTCTTAAGCATGTGAGAGTTGAAACCAAACATACATATAAAAATAAATATGATAAAAATACATTTGTCAGCAAATTGTTTTAATTTTAATTGCTCTTTTACTAGCTTTTAAATTTCTTCCTAATCTAAAATACGGCTTATACAAAGTGGCAAAAACAAATATTGATTAATATAATAGAAATGGAAAAATAAAAATATAAACGCTTTTTTTTTTTCTTTTTTTTTGACGTCACAGCGTGACACAACGTTCAGCTCCATGGAATGGTCCCAAAAGAACTTCTAAAATCAATAGAACATTAATTTTATTAGAAAACAGATGGAAGAAATTTTCTATTTCGCTGCTCAGTCATTTTATTGTTTGTGTATTTTGTGCCAACTTTGTTTTTTTTTTTTGAAAATTTTGGTTGGGCCTGCCAACTTGGTTAAGTCAAAAAGATTTTTTGACAACTTGGCGTGTAATTAAGTTTCCCATCATCCTCTTGTCACATGTTTGGACTCAATACAAATAGTTAGATAAATCCCTGCATAAAGATTTGCATTAACAACCCGGATACTGATTGATTTTGATGTTTTGCATTGCTGTATAAATTTGAGGTATTTAACAATTTAGTTTACTTCTTTTGCCCCTTTAAATAAGTCACTAAATAAAATATATCAAGCACTCTCAGCTGCAGTCAATTGCATAATTTATAATCTTAATTTCAAAAACCTTTCAAATCCAACTTTTTCTGCACTTTATCATTTAAATTTTGCTCACTCTGCAATTTTTGTTCAATAAAAAAATCTCTTTCAATTTGTGGTTAGAATTTTGTCAAATTCTTTCTTGTTAATTCAGTTACAGTTGTATTTCATATTGCTGTTTTAATGATCTATAGTTTGTTACTTTCTCTAGGTTGTCATATTTGCCATTCAATGTAAATTATAATATTAAAGAAGTGTTTGGAATAAAGACGAAATATTTGGCAGTCTCTGTGTGGTTATTGCCTCATTGCACTTGTAACTACTAGATTTTTAGAAAAATATATTTCAATTGAAAGGAAAATTAACGAGTTAGAAATTTTGCATACTGAAAGTTTGCCAATTCTTCATATATAAAATTTTGTTTTATTACATGCCATTGACAAGTGCTGCACAAAAAAATTGGTGCCAAGATAAACAGAAGGAAAAGTTTAGGTAAAATGAGGTTAAAGAGAAAGAATCAAAAAGGAGAAAAGAAAAGAGACAGCAAAACATTGAGCTAAACCGAGAGGAAAACAGAATGAGAAAGCAAAAGAGTCGTCTGAAAAAAAAAGCTGGAAAAACAGTGACTTCTCCAGCCTATAAACAATCAATTACACTCACTGAACAAAGCAGTCAAAAGAGCAAAATCTGTTCTACCCAATTATCCAAGAAAAAAAAGTCACTGTAGTGAAAAAAACTTCTATGGAAGTTGGGTGTCTTGAAGTTCTATTCTCTGAAAATAAAGAAGGACCAACAATATTGTCTGAAGATGTGAAAGAGGTTGTTTCTATGTGAGAGATGATATCTCCAGACAGACTCCAGGAAGAAAGAATAGCATTGTTGTCCGAGAAAACAATGGGAAAAAGACAATGCAAAAAGCGGAATTTATAAATCAACATTAGCGAAATCTACTAACTATTTTAAAAAGAAAACCCAGATAAATTAATCTGATAAAATGATATTTGCAAGTTTGCGACCTGGTCACATCCTTTGTCAAATCAGATGCTTAGGAATGTTTGCATGTGTAAACAGCAAAATATGGCACTGATTCTTGAGGCTTTGCACAAATTTGACAAAGTATTTCCTTTTTATTCAAATGTGTTACCATAAACTCTTGTTTGTAACAGCAAATGTGTTACCATAAACTCTTGTTTGTAACAGCAAATGTGTTACCATAAACTCTTGTTTGTAACAGCAAAAACGATTTCTGTTGGAACAACATTAGTGAGAGCTGTAAGGATGCAAGATTGTTCAAAGATATTTACAACCTAAATGACAATGATTACGATTAAAAGTGTAAAATGGTACCAGTGGGAAAAAGTTCCTGGGCCAAATTGGAAGGAATATGTAGAAAATACATTAAAGAAAGTGAGTACATCAGTTTTGTACGATGCTGCATGCACAATGTTGCCATCCTTCCTTTTGCACTATTTCATTAAGCAACAGCAAGTAAATGCATACGAATAGCATAAAATGCAAATGTAAATTGAGCTTGCTGTTCTTCAAATCGATTTTGCAGAGAATTTTTCTACGCCTTGACAAGATGAAGTCCAATCTGCTCACTCGAACAAAATGCAAATCCCTGTGTTAACATCTGTTACATGGCAGCAAGACTCATTTACCTCAGCTGTTTTTATATTTGATGAACTGACTAACTCTAGAGATTCTGCTATCATTTTTAATGACAAGCTACTCAGCTGCATCGTTGATGGAATTGTCAAGTAGTTACAAATATGATCAGATAGTCCCAGCAGTCAGTTAAAAACAGATTTATTGGAGCTACGATTCCATGGCTAAAAGACAATCACATTTTAAATATATGCTGGAACTTCTTTGCAACCTCACATGGGAAAGGGCAAGTAGATGGGATTGGTGACATAGTCAAGAGAATGGCGACACAAAAAGTTATTCAAAGGAAACTGAGCATATCTAATGTTGCTTAATTTAATGAAGCAATTAAGGAAAACAGTGTTATAAAAGATTTTTTGATAAAGGAAGTCGGTAAGGTTGTTGAAACAAGTTTAAAGACAGTTATTTCTGCACAACCATCTCTACCAGGAATTTTCTCTGCTCACCATTTCTAAATGGTAAAACAATTTTAAAGCAATATTAAGCATTCCTATGCAATTTTAAAGCCATATTCTACTGCGATTTGCAACGTCAATCAACTTGGTAAAACTTCCAGTCTTTACACTGATGAAAGTTCATCTGCAGAAATTTCAGAATATACCCCAAATTCACGAAAAACTGGTTCATTTGTAATTGTAACATATGATTTTGCATCGGTATTTTCCACAAATAAGTATGTTTCTAAAAGGCTTGTTGCTTTGGTTACCAGCAGTAATGAAAATGAAAGCACAGTCGAAGTTCAGCATGCTAATGCAATAAATAAACGAAGAGTAGAAATAACGTCAGCAGCTAAGGGTTAGATTGAAAACAAGGATATTGTACAGCTTTTTCCTTGTCCAACATTACAACGTTGCGGTTTGAGGACGATTTAGACCTTGCTATATTCTAATCGTTTACTTTTTTGATCATGTAAATGGTGTATAAAAAGATGTTTATTTCACTTCATTATTGATTTCTCTTCTGTTTGAATTAATTTTAGTGCCCTTTTGACCTAGGAAAATTATATTTCAAAGCAAAATTTCAGTCACGCTGTATCAAAAAATTATTTCTGCAAATTACTTTTGTCAATTTTTTCCCAAAAGTGACAAAAATTATTCAAATCTTAAACCACTCACTAGTCCAATGGGTTTTTATTCAAAGTATAACTGTCAATTTTTTTTTGTAGAAGCTGAACATTGGACCCGTGTGTATCATCAAATATCTTAGGGAAAAATTTGGTCCCGTTTAGATATTTTTACTAAAAAAACATGACATTGGGGCTAAAGTATGATTATTTTTTTTTCTTTCAATAATTTCAAAGTAATTGCTCTAGGCTTTATAAATAGACTCCTTGCAAAAATTTTTCTCATAAGGAAATCTTAAATTAGACAATTTTGCCTTTTGATTTTGTCTATTGATTATGTCATCCCACCTCGTCACAGCGTGACGAGCGTGGAATGGCTCATGTTATAGCAGAATTTGGGTGATGAATGTCTGTCCTCGTCCTGTGTTCCAAATTTTTAGTGTATGTATCTATAAAAAAATACACACAAACACACA
>JAUZNK010013004.1:10438-22996 GCA_035046665.1 Euphysa ruthae | reverse complement strand
CTATACCCCCTCAATTTGGTGCCAGACCATTTTTAAGGGAAAATTTTATTTTTGAAATCGCTGTAAAACGTGATCTATGTTATTTTATTTTGTTTTCATGCATGGAATCTAAATATTTTATTCGTTTATCAAATTTATTTCTCTTTGTTTTACATGGGTTTACATAGTCAAACATTGGCATTAACTATTTACACTCATAAATCACGTAAATCTCTTATAAATGTTCAAAAATCGCAGAAAGTGAGGCCTGATAGTGTATTGCTTTATGCATCTCCAAAATTACGTGCATGTATAATGGTGTAAATTTCGTTCTTCAGATCGTTAGTGCGTCACAAAAGCTTGAAAATATAAAGTTGTTGAAGTGTCTAGAAGAAAGAGCGAGGGTTAGCGGACAAAGATTTCCGTATTGTGCCGAATACTTCAAAAATACATTGGCTGAATCATTAATGGATTACAATGCTTTTTACCATCAGGATTGCTACAAATTAGTCACAAACAAAACTGACATAAATCGCATAAAGTCAAATTTTCAAAAAAAATGTACAATTGTACCCAAATGGAGCAGAACATCACTTGCTCCGATAGAACAATGAAACGCCTTCAATAAAAAAAAGTAACATCAGATACATGATTACGATCCAGAAGTACTTGTTTTGATAAACCATCTTGTATTATATACCGAAATTCTGGAGGTAAACTTCATAAATTCGCTTTTAGTTCAACAGGAAAGAATAAGCATTAACAGCAATTAATGGATAAAAGCCTATTGATAAGGTTAAATACTGTTCCAAATGGAGCAAATGCTATAGCGAATGAAGTACAATATCACGTCACATGCCGGATAACAACACAAAGAAGAGCAAAACTATGAACAAATCAAACACAAGAAATACTGTCGTCCTTCCATCTGAAAGAACTTACAGATAGTGGTATAGATTTTAATGAAATCAAAAGAACCATCCAGGAAACTTTGAAATTGCTCCATAATCTTTCACACTAGATTTATACAAGCACTTGACAATTCATGACAAACTTTCAAGTATATTATTAAAAGAATTCTGTATCCTAGAACGATTAAAAAATGTATTTAATATTTATCCTAATTTCATGGCTATGTTTAATTCACTGTTGTTATTTGCACATGCATTGACACAAGAACTTTGTTTCTTGTTTCCCTTTGTAATTCTCACTTATTACCTCAGCTATTTTTTCCTTTATTTAAAACTGTTAATAATTCAAGTTCTTTACTAACTATTCGGGAGTTTTAGGGATAAATTTGTTTCTAAAATCCAAACCTACCAATGAATATTTTGCACATACACACTGTACCAGTAAAAAAAAACAAAAATTTTAGACAAGTGACTCTAACTTAATGAAAAATTTGTAAAAAAGCTAATTATAGATTAATGAGAAATTTTGGGGAAAAAAAATGCTATTCCGGAAATTTAGGAGGCACGTGTTATTACAGAATATTCGGATTAGTTGCTTTTCTTCTAGAGCTCTGTTTGGTCTTGCAAAAAAATCAAAATCAATACACAGTTTTTGAAAAAAAAAAAAAAAAATGAAAAAACTTTCTTTCTGTCTCATTTATATCTGTTCTACTATATGTGTTTCTATTCAGAAGATGACGGAATGTATGAGGAAAGATATCCTTGACAGTTGTCGTAATGTAAACAACAAGCTCCAGTTACAAAACAAGCCACTGGAAAAGTTAGTGCTAAAAGATTACAGTAAAAATAGATAATAAAAATTTTATGTTAAAACTTAATCGATTTTGTACCCAAAATTTCAACAAGTAGTGTCCTTAAATTAATCCTTAAATC
Source organism: Euphysa ruthae (assembly GCA_035046665.1). Classification (NCBI taxonomy): domain Eukaryota; kingdom Metazoa; phylum Cnidaria; class Hydrozoa; order Anthoathecata; family Corymorphidae; genus Euphysa; species Euphysa ruthae. Next base: position 21,173 of record JAUZNK010013004.1, on the reverse strand, counting down.
AAATGAAACTCTGGCACAATAAAGAACAATTATTTTTATGTTTCCCTTAAATAATACACAAGACATGTTTGGAAAAAAAAAATCAGGCATGATTTTCTGATAAGATTTGGCATGTGAGCGATAAACTTGTATATAAAATTATTTTCTATTTTTATTGCGATAAAAACTTTTCCAGAAAATTTCAAAAACAAATTAACGAAACCATTATAACAAAAACTATTGTTGAAAATATAAAACTTTTTTTACCAGAATGAAATCATAGCTTCCTGCAATTAAAACAAAATGAAAGGTTTTGATGAGAAAGTCATTTTACAGACAAACATTGGTGCAGGAAACAGTCGGTAAAAAAAAGGTTGTCAACAAATTTATCAGAATTGCTAGTGAGCAAGAGAGAATTTTCAATGCGAGTAACAAAAATGTTAAGTATTTACCTTTAATTTCACCCTTTCAAAGTCTATAACACGAATTTGAGGGAGTTTGTATATGACGTATAATCGATAGTTGGGTTTATTTGTAATTGGGTTACGCAATAAGCTAAATATATCAAACAAAACTGATATAGTTACAAACATGTACAATATGAAAAAATTCAAAATATCAAAAACGTGAAAGTTATAATAAACCATGATGTTGAAAGAAGGAAGAGATCTAAAAAGAGCTGCTTAATGGATGGCAATTATTTTAGTGAAATGGCTAAATTTGAATTCTATGGGAGAAAAAAAGCACTTTTGTAAACATTTTTTTAAATTTATGCAAAGAGCTTCAATTTCTATGCCAATAAAAGATTCTTTTTTGCACACTTTATTATATATTAATGCAGAAAAACTTTTGTATCATTTACGGCTCTCCTAACAGAGATAAAGTTTCTGAATATAAATATGTGGAATTTTCCTGGTAGTTCAAATTTTGAAGGAATGGATGAGTGAGTGGTCCAGCAATAGGAAATTGATGCATCGATTCACAAACCATTTCTACAACATACATTAGGAAAATAAATTTCTAACACAACGTTTTAGATAACTTCAAACATTGAGATTGTTTCTCATATTCGGAATCTTGCAAAACTTTACAGCAATGCATCACAATTTTGAACAAATCAATTATCAACCACTTTTGAGGTTTGAAAACGAATTGTACATGAAAAATACCAATGAGCCCAGAAATGGGCTAGATGAATAGCAAAATTAGACTGAATTCCAGGAAAAGTGTTTTTTATTAAATTATCTGTTTATGTCTGGCTCATAGACAAAAGATTATTAGGCGTGCTAACTTGCATACACCATTCTATGAAGTGAGTTCTGCTTAAAGAGGTAAACTGGTCAGGATGACTGATATTTATTGTGCTGAGACCGTAATTCAGACTAGTGATAATAATTGATGATAATCCTGACCAACTTAAATTTGCCTATAGGAGCAAACGCTAGAACTTATATTTAAGACCAAAATTTAAATTCACAAGATAAATATAATAAGAGAATTCCCATCGAGATGATGAAGTTTGTTAAACTCAAGTGACAAACCAAGTGTATTTTACCAAAAAACAACTACTGAAAATAAGAATCAGTTACCTTAACGTTTTTAAAGATTTCACTGTAGAAAGAGTATCAAGATCAGCCTAAGAAGTGAAAAAAATATTGTGAATACCTCACTTAAAAACTGGACACATATTTTCAGGTGTGGTAAAATTTTGTTAAAAAGAAGCTCTACCATATAGGCTTTCAGCATTTCATAATGGTTAAAATATTTACATTATGGAAAAACAAATTTATATACAAATTGATCAAAAAAAAAATTCTAAAAAACATTAAATCTGGTGCTAAAAACAATTTTAAGACAAAGAAATATTTAAAAAACTGCAAAACAAGCCTAAATATAGTCATTTAATGGGTTTTCAGGGGGAATATTTTGACATATTGGGTCATAACTGAACCAAAAAAACTTAAAACAACCTATAATTTGGCAAGTAGATGCTCTGTAAGATTATTATTTGTAAGAATATATGAGTTACTCACCAGCTCTGTAAGATTATTATTTGTAAGAATAAGGGTATCTAACTGTGGTAAGCATTTTTCGAGGTTTTCTTCAAATCGACTAAAAACAAAATTAAAATGAAATGGAAAATTTTAGTGGTACTTAAAGCTTACCTTAACTTGATTCAAAATATTACTCTAAAAAATCTTTTTTCTATGTATATTCAAAATTCCAGCATAGTGAAAAAATTTGTCTTTATAAGTTTATAAGAAGCTAAGTTTTTCAAAATAAGCAATATGTTAAAATTATCAAAAGTGATATTTTACTCAAAAAAAAATTGAGCAGTATTGGAACTTTTAACAGGAAATAGAAAGAGGACATTTTTGGGCCATATTTCACCAGTTTAGGATGTTCCTTTTACATTTTCTAATTCCAAAAAAAAATAAACAAATAAATAAGAAATAATTAATTAGAAATTGAGATAAATCGATAGAAATACAAAAGAACGGACAGACATTGGTGAATTCATGACACATCGAACAATTTCTCTGAGTTTTGACACAAGCATTGTTGGTATTAACGCTGTCTTACTACAACTTGGATTATGGCAAACACAAATTCTTTCAAATTTTTAAGCCAGTGCCGTACTTAGTTTTAGTTTAAGCCAAAAACCCTAAAGAAAATATTTAAAGTTAATATTTTAAAGCTAAAATTACATCTTATTACATTAATGCCCCTGAAAACTATTGAAAAAACAGCAATTACTGACTTTAAATACGACATGATATCGCACAGAATATCTGATTAACCCTATTAGTTCTACGGGTTTGCAGAGTGGGTCCTTAAAAACCTGTTTATATCCTATAGGTACACACAACGGGTTCTTTAAACTATGCTTGTGATGAACACAAATTAAGCGTAGATATGGCGCGTTCTTGCGATGAAAAATGGTTTTATTTTGCACGCCAAACCCAAAAACCATTTATTCCAAGTTGAAAAAGTAGTTCAAAAAATGGTTGAAAAAAACCCGAGAAAAGTGATTTCCAACATAATTTATGTTTTATGATAGCGATTCAGAAAGTAATGATGAGATTGATTTGGGTGAGGAACTTAGTAAGCAGGAACCAGGCAGTGATTGGGACTTCAGGAAGATATTCCAGATAGTTTTGAACAAACCAAACAAGATTCTACTGATGGAAGTAGTTATTATGAGTGAAAGCAGTAGCACTACTGATGATGAAAATAAAATTCCTCTATCAATAATACCACTGGAAGGAGATTAGTACAGACATGAAGAGGTGGCTCAAAATTTCTCTGGACAAATGAAGTTCACCATGGAATAATAAATGTTAGAGGTGGTACTAATCAAGTTGGTAACAAAATGATGGGGATCACGCTGAAAACACAACTGTTGTATATCATGGACATGATGATGCCCACCATGGTAGACGAGATAGTGCCCTTGGTTGTAGACGTGGTGCCCATGGATGTGGTAACCATGGTCGTGAACTAGGTGGTCTGAGACGAGGAGGTATTCAGGTTCATAACGACAATAGTCCAGCCGTCAGCAAAAATGTTCCAGTTGCGAAATGGAAATGGGAAAAAATTGAGGGAGAATTAGTCAAAGAATTTTCTAAAAGTGACTGTTTTTCATTTACTGATATCAAGGGTCTCAAGATTAGATTGAGACATAATGTCACCGTATTAAATTTTATTGAACTCTATCTAACTGATGAAATTATGAGGCATATTTTAAATGAAACCAACCAATTTTCAAATACATATCAAGATGATCATCCAGAAAAAGCAAACAATAGTTATCTAAATAAATGGACAGATGTCACTATTCAAAAGATGAAAAAGTTCTTTGGCTTACCTATGGGAATGAGAATAAATCATCTATTCATGCCTAATGGTCTACCGTTGATTTATATTGAACCCCCATTTTTTCTAAATAAATTATTTGCGATCAGTTTTATTTGATTTTGAAATTTCTACATTTTAATGGTAATAACGACCCTTTATATGACCCTAATGATAAAAACAGTGATAGACCTCAAAAAATATGTCCTTTCTTAAAAATGGCACAAGCTCATTTGAGAACAGTTTATAGCCCTGGACAGTACCTTAAAGTGAATGAGTCATAAGTACTATTAAAAAAACGCCTTCATTTCAAACAGCTAATCAGAACCAAACGTGCGTGGCTTAGTATCAAACTGTATGAACTGATAACTTCTAATGGCATAACATTAGATTTGCTTGCATATTGTGGCAAAGGTATGTTTTTTGAGGATGAACAACACAGTGACATGGCAACCACCGAGAGAATTCCTTGATGGAGTTTTGATGGAGCTTTTCTTGAATAAAGGAGACATTCTTTTTACAGACAATTTCTAAACCAGTCCAAGCTTACCACTTACACACTTATGTCACGCCGTCAAAACCAACCACAAGTTCTTTTGCAAGGGGGGTAGCAAATATTCAGCTAAAGAAAGGGACGCTCGGGTTTTTCAGGATGGCACATAATGACCAAATTATTGCAACAAAGTATCATGTGTTGAAAGATAAGTCTGGCAATAAGCTGAAAATTGTGCACATGTTGTCAACATTCTGCGCGCCAGATATGATCCAAGTATCAAATGATCATGAAGGCAATGAGATCTATAAGTCAATGATGGTAAAAAAACTACAATATGCATATGGGTGGTGTCGACTGTATTGATCAACAATTGCATGCAATACAAAGTCTGCGAAAGTCATACAGAGGATAAAAAAAGTTGGTCATAATGAAAATGACTCTAATTGCTCTCAAAGTTTATCACGACCACACTGGTAACGCTTCAATTCCATATTTGTCGTTCTTCGTGATTTGATTGCTTTGATGATTTCAGCTACACCTGATGTACTGAGACCAATTTGTGAACCAGGCACCGACTTACCAGGTCGCTTACAGGGCAAAATTTCCTGTTGCAAAAATAACCAGTTGAAGGAAGTAAGGATTCAAAACTGACTAAAAAGTTCAGAATTTGCGGTGCACATATAAAAGATAATAAAGGTTAACCATGTGACAGTATTTATTTGTCACTTTTGTCTGCCAAATCCTGAACTTCATCCAGACAAGTGTTTTGAAATTTCACCCATATTGTTTCTGGTCATGCTGCGTAAAAAAAAAAAAAAAAATCACTGGTTAGGTTTTTATTAGGCTTTAAAAGATTGATAGCCAAAAATCTAACGGCTGAGAATATACGAATTTGACCATTGCAAAAGACTTCAAATTGACTGAAGTTTTAATAGTATTTACAGCAAACCAAATGACACCAGCCTCCCAATTTTACAGATGGACACTTGCATCGTCAACCTCCCACATAAGACATATTTTTTAACCATAAAAATAGGTACTAAGACTGGGAAATCTGTAGCCAAGGGGTAGGGTAATTCACAAAAATGAATGTTTCTAGATGCTTAAATTTACCTAAAAAGTTACAATTAAAAGTGTAAATGGCCATATATTCAAAATTACAGAAATAATTGTTCTCACCAATCTCAGACATTCAACAAAAATTTTGACCTGGCCTTGAGAAATTTGCTGGCAAAAATGACCTTACAATGCTTGAAGAGGCAACATAGTTAAACAGAGCTTTTTAAGGGCTGTTTGATTAAATTAATATAAGAGTTAAAACAATTCTTGGGATTTTATCAATATCAACGTAAGTTCATAAATAGTACAAAATAAAAAATAATTTATTTGAAAAGATACAAGTGACGCTGGGCTAATTACTCTCTAATTAAAGAGACAAAAAAAGCTTACCTTTTTAAAGTCAGCTTTTCAATCTGTATTAAATATATTAAAATAAAGATTAAAATACATCAATATTAAAAAAAATTAATAAGCATTAATAGCAGCATAATTATCCTGCTGAAGAAGTATTTTTGGTACCTCTTTTTTTTTTTTATCCACTATGAGAAAATAATCTTGGTCATATAGCAAAAGCACACCTCTGCAAAACAAGAAATTAATTTTGAGGTCTTTATTACAAGTTTTCTTTTTTCAATATGAGAACATATAATGCATATAAATGAAAACACAAAACATAACCAAAACGTGTGTTGAATAATGGAATAAATACAATAAAATAATATTTTTACTGAAATTTTTTATGTAATTTATACAGCTACAAAACTAATCTTCCTTTAAATCAAAGAAATGTAATTTGCTACCTAATTACAATAAGCAAGAGTACCTCCAAAGAAAAGTATGGCTTTAGGTTAATAAAATTAAACAAACTCAACATAAACTCAAATAATTTAAAAATGTCATTATTTTTGCAAGCATCAAGTATCTAGTTGTTCAACAATATTACATTTATACCATTAGGCACATGAAATATGACCCCCCCCCCCCACCTCACCCTCACCCATATCAAAAATTTATTCAAAATGCACAGAAAAAAGCACAGCATAGCATCATTTTATGAAGAGATTGAAGTGAGGAAACAAGTGAAAAATTTTTCTTCCCCAATTCTAAGTGACTCATAACACATAAGCAATTTTTTAGAACCAAATCTGACCTGTTTTAAGCCCAGTGCCTAAATTTTTTTTATAATCTTCAACTTATAATTCTTTTGCCTATATTACTTGCCGATAAATTCATATTTTATCTGATATTGTAATCAGCTCGTAAAAAACCAAGGTTTTATAAAAACAAGGAAAACAGTAACATTAAGTAAGGGAAGCTTACCACACTCTATTGTTGTTTAACACCAGCATCCTCAATCGTTTGAGCAGAGGAAATCCTTCTACTTTTTTAATATCATTATCAGACATATCGATACAATCAAATTGATCCTACAAAAAGGAAATTATATTACTCCAAAAACTAATGGTGCAGCCCTTTTGAAGTTTGAATGGAGGATTTTTCATTTCTATAGAGGGAGCCTAAAAAGGAGTTAAGCCGCTCAATAAATTCAATTTTTTCTGATCAATTGACAACTGGCAACATGTTAAAATTTAAATTAATAAATTTTATTCAAAACATTGATATCTCAACAGATAAATAAAATGATAACTACCAGCTTGAATTGAGCTGCTGAACATATAATAGAATCAGAAAAATTTTAAATTTTTTAATATGAAGGCTTTTCCTCAATTAAGTACTTTGTGTAAAATTTCGCTTTAGCAAAACGTATTATGAATGTAATTATAAATATTGGATAATTAAAAATAGATTGTATTTTATTGAATAGTTCAAAATATTTGATATGATTGGATAGATCTAAGTAGTAGTAGACCAACATCATTGCATATGCATTTTAATAACATTCAATATAAAATCTTAATGCATAAGGAAAGTTTCTAAATGATTCGCGTTCACCTTCTTTTGAAAAAAGAAACTTGTTTTGTGTATTCTTTGACAATCAAAACAGATGTCTTCCATTATATTATCGAATATCTATCTTACGAAGCGTGAATTCATCTACGTTTAAACAAAATTATGGACTATATGAAATATTTCCCAGAATAAAAACTCTGGGCAATTATTAAAACTTTTCCTCAAAGAAGGGTTGATTAAGCAATTGGTAACTTTAATTATTTCTTTATAAAAAATTTCTCTGTGAACCTCAATTTTAACCTCAAAAGGTTAAATAAACCACAAAGTATAATTTGCTCATTAGATTTTTACCTTTACACCCAATTATTTTTAAACACCATTACCAATCTAATAGGAATTTCAAAAATAAAAAAACAAACTGAAAATATAAGAATTGTGAAGGAAAAGGCATTTTCTATTGAGAACATTATCTGGGGCTTAAATTAAAATACGGTAAAAGTCAATTACATACCAGTGTTGCTCCAAGATTTTCAATGACAGATATTTTACAACCACGTAAATCAATCTCTCGATCACGCAACGGATTTGTATATTGAGGTGATTGTTCAATGACATCAGCTGTAAGTTTGACCATTTTAACGTCAGAGAATTTCAATATTTTACTTGTCTTAAATAATAAGTGAATATTGTAAACAAACTTTCCAAACAATATTTAGCATAGAGGTTACAACCCAGCCTTAACATGTTTTTCACCATTCCCCCAACCAAAATTTAACTAAATTTCACTTAATCCTTCATAAAGTAACTTCAGAGGTAATTCCAAAAAAAGAGAAGCTTATAACTATGATTATTTGGTACTTCTATTACAGATTTTAAGGTCATTTAGTTAGGCAGTTAGCACTACCAAATTTACTTTGAAAACTAAAATAAAATTTATAACTAAGCTATATAATTGAACACACTTCTTAAATCTATATTCTATTTTTATTTCTAGTGTGACCAGAAATATTGAAGGTGCAAGGAAATAGATTGGTTTATGTGTTACATTACACGATGCAGATGCAAAAAGAGCTTAATTGAATGTGTAAGTAAACATCACAAAATTTGAAATATCCCACCCTAATTTTAACTGATGAACTTACATAAGCCCTTTATCATAGTATATGGGAACAACAAATATTTGAACTATAAAGATGCACAGAGTTTATGTAATATAGTTTCACAAAGCATCACAAAATTTCATAAGTAAAAAAGTATTCGCTTTCATTATAAAGAATGAATTTTAAAAACTTTTTATTGATCTTAGTATCACGTCCATAAAGGACATAAGACAAATAGTCCTCAAAGTTAAAGGACATAAGACATAAATAGTCCTCAAAGTTAAAGGGCTCCCATTTTATCGATTAAGTTAAAAGTAAAAGTTGTTTAAAAATTAAAAAAAGAAAAAAAAGAAAAAGAATTTTAAAAAATAAAATCGATACTTACATTCATCAATCAAAGAAATAATCAAAGTTCAAAAAAAAATTAGATCCAAATCCAAAGAAAGTCTCAGTCACCAAGATACTAGAAATGATTTCTTTTAACATCAGATAAAATTTTGACAAAATAGAGCCATTGTGACAAGAATTTGATCAACTTGGATCAAGTTTAATTTGTTTCGAAAATTCCAATATAATTGACCTGTTCAAGCCACCAGAAAAATATTACTTAACATCAAAATGTTTTTTGAAAACTCACAACATAAATTCATACCAAATTGGAACATTCTGAAGAAACCTATTTAGTATATTGAAAATGATGATAGTAGTACCCAATTTGTTTGAAAAATTAAAATTTGTGAGCTATAAAATATTAAATATTATAATAATTTCCATTATTTTGAGCTTTTAAATAATTTTTTACAAACATTTTTCGAAACTGATTTGCTATGAAAAATATGCTACAGTTACATTTACTTACTTAAAATAAAACTTTTTCTTGTTGATTACCTGTCAGTTTTAATGCAATAAACAATACATTTTCTGCTACCATTATCTACCTATTTAACAACAACAATTAGAAACGAAACTTTTATAAATAAAAATTTTCATTCATACAAAAATTAATTAGATAACCTCAAACTTTTGGCACTAATATCGCATAAAAAAATCTGTAGCAATAATCAAAAATATATCAAAAACTTACTCAGGCCAAATTCAAGTCATTTCCCTCCAACTTTTATAACATTTTCATTTCCATGTTAACACAAAATAAACATATATTGTACCGAAGTGGATTACAGTTACAATTACATAGTTTTTTTTTTCAGATAGTTCCAAAATATTTCTTAATTTAAATACGGAGTGGAAAAATAACGTTATGGTATGTTAGGCTTGTTTTTGGCCCATAATGACCATATTTAAGCAAATCTGGTGCTAAATATCAAAACAGCAAGAATTTTTTTTTTTTTTTTGAAAAAATAAAAAACTAAAAAACTAGGCCAAGAGTTATTCGATGTGATATCATCAAAAAAATCCAAACCGTTTGCATGATCATTTTCTTAGTATAATTCCATGCAAAATCCAAACAAGGACAAGGTAAGCACCCATAAAATAATACTTTAATAAGATAAAAAAATATTTATAAATATATTATTTACATAAATTTACAAAAATCAGACCTCAGGCAAACTAATTAAATTTCAGTATGCAGGTGTTGACAGAAAGACGAAATTATCCAAATACATTACCTTTTTTTCCAATTAAGCCTTTAGTCTCACAGGCATTGATATTGATTATGAGAAGTACTGCACAGTTAATTTTTTATTTTGAAAAAAAGATTGAAACTAATTAATCTTAGTCTAAAAAGTATATTTAAATTTCAGATTCCATTTGCAACCAGTCAGTACCACCTTGACTCTTAGAAACAGGAACACTTAGATGGCTTTGGTCAGTAGTATCCTTAAATATTGGAACCAGAGCTTTACGTGTTAAGCCCCAAAATTTTGTTGGCTCCATGCCTTTTTTAACTGCAGAGAATTTCCATCCCATATGACTTCCACAAGAAGAGCAATTTGCGATGGTCCATGCATAGCTAAAGCAATCAAACATGTCAAATATTATTGGCACCTGCCAGAACTTTAATCATCTAAAACATTTGAACCTATTTCTTTAATAAGTGTATCACAAGAATAAAAAAAGTGCTTATTAAAATATCCAGTGTGGTAGAGTGAGTACTGTTTTTAGTTTCAAGGTAAAAATTGTTGAGTACACTGAGCATTTTTAATACCAATGTTCATAAAGTAATTGCTAATTTAAGAGATGTGATGAATTTTTATTGACCAAAATCCAATAAAGAACAAGCCCATGGCAGTGCATATAATAAAGAACAAGCCCATGGCAGTGCATATAATAAAGAACAAGCCCATGGCAGTGCATATAATAAAGAACAAGCCCA
>JAUZNK010013004.1:0-10338 GCA_035046665.1 Euphysa ruthae | reverse complement strand
TGGCAGTGCATATAATAAAGAATAAGCCCATGGCAGTGCAAATAATAAAGAACAAGCCCATGGCAGTGCATATAATAAAAATGAAAAAATATATATATATATATTCTGGGAACCAATAATAGATCCTGAGAACCAAATAAATTGCAATTACCTTTGGAACAAAAAATAAGAAACCTACCCTGGAAACCAACTATACTGTGTGTACTTTCTTCCAACTAAAATAACATTCTCAGTTCGATAAAATGTAAGTGTCTCATGCACATGTCCTCCTGGATTCACATATGCTGCTACTGGGTCACGTTTAGAAAGACTAAAAAAGTGAATTTGTATTACTTAATGAATAAAAAGGCTTCTAGACAGGAAGTTAAAGAGGAGCTAAAATACTGAATACTTGTGCAGCAAATACTAGTTCGGTATTTGGACCCAGTTTCAATATAACTGCAATTATTATTATTTTTATTAGCAAGGAAATTCAGCCATAAAACTCTGTTCTAACATCATCAAACGATTGTCTGCTACACATGTAAGAATGCTAAGATTCTAAGCCTCTCAGTAATTGCTAATTTTCCATATAGTGTTTGCTGTGAAGACAGATGTTAATAAACGTTAATGATGGTTATGATAGCTGAGGGTAAAAGTTGTTATATGCTGTGGCAATTAGCTGTTATCAATGTTAGTGTTAATATTTCTAAGGGATTTGAAAATTGATAAACCATTATCATTGAGGTTTTCCTTTTGAATTTTACACTAATAAACTAAAACAGTAAGCTTATTTAACTATTTTGTTTATACAGGTTTTGAACCTTAAAACAGGCCAAATTAACTAGCTACTAAACTGATAAAATACCATCAAAAAGGCAGTTCAATAAAAAAAATTAACCTGAACAAATCCTTCTTATCTGTAATGATAGTAGTTTCTTCGCAAGTTGAGCAAGCCAATGAAGAACCACACTTTAAAAAAAAATTATTAGATTAATGACAGTAAACTGTCCAAATTTTGCATTTTTATAATCTTCTCAATTGAGAGCCCAAACTCAAATAACCGATTTTGAATATTTAAGCAACAATTCTTCCTGAAGTAAACCCTTAGACTCACAATTCCCATTAAACCTTGATTTTTTTAAATCTTAGATTTTCATTTGAAAATATATTAGCTAAAATATATACAACATAAGATATTAAAATGATATGTTTTAAAAAATTAACATCCGTTTTTAGAAATTTTTCTGCTATGGCACACTCCCAGATCTCATTAAGTCTCACAAAGGATTCAAGAATCAAGCTCTTTAAAGCAATTTTATGGATATAATATCTTACCTCGAAGGAAAGATACTGGGATATTATGCCAAATGTACTAAATGAAGCTGTACCTGATGTTATGCCAGGGAACAGATTTGATGCAATTATGCGGTATCTGCATTTGGCTGGTAATGGGAAGTCAGATCCCAGCAACAAAAAGTAAAGACATCCCTGATCAATCAGCAATGTCTCCTGCTTTTTATGTTTGATTTAGACTTGTCAGAAGATGATTCCATAATTTCACAATAGGGCAGAAATAACAAAAAATATATTTCAAAAAAGAAATGTAGGTTTTGACTGAGGCATTGTATTATGTGATCGTAGTTTGATCTATGGATTAAAGCAAGAAGTGAGGTAAAGCAAAAAAAAGAAGCCTAAAACTATTTGAGAAGTTGGTGAAAATGTTGTGCTGAACATGAGATATTCCCATAAAGTTGTGCTCCTATAAAGCATTTCCTACAACTATTTTCATCATTTAGACGAGTGAAAGTTTGGGAAACAACAACAACTTATTAAGGTCAAAATGATATATATTTTTCAGTGTGTATGACTTTTTAGATAAAACCAATAAGATGTGTGCGCACACACACTCACACTCACACAGATTCCTTGAAATAAAGACATTTTCATTTTCTCAAACTATGAAATTTGAAAATGTCTTACCCCATGGACAACATGTAATTCACCCATGTATTAGACAAAACAGGATGCGTGGTATCAAAATAAAACTGACCGGAATATAGTAAAATATTTCATTTTTATTAATCGATTTTCCAACATAGACATAACACCTTATTACTCTGATGCGTTCTCAGTTCACATGTCCAAAATGCCCCCTCAAACGATGAAAACAAGCTTTACCCTAAAAAAAATATATTTGCTCATATTTAGTGTTTTCTGGTAAACAAAGTAATTTTGGTCCTAAACGAGTCAAGCATAACTTGAATTTATATTCTATTTGATAAAAATTAAAATTAATGAATTTAAAACATCAAATATACCTTGTTCATAAGATATATGATTTTTCTTAATCGAACAATTACTGAATTTATTTTTAAAAGATCTATCTTCATATCATTGGTCAAAGGAAGATTGGCTGTCATCCAATTAGAGAAATCTATGAAAAATAAAATGTAAAAAATATTTCACCTAAGTTTAATTTATTGATTTTATTGTGAGAATATAATATCAATTATTGATAAAAAATAAGATCTTCCTTGATAGTCTGCATATAAACGACCATATAAATTATAAATTCTTCCTTTTCATCTTTTTTTTAGCTTAGAGCTTAACATGTTATTACTTTTGATAGCATTTAGAAGCTCAGTGAAAAACAATGTTCAAACAAAGTTGTGAATAGCGTTTCAGAGCGAACTTAAGAATAGAGTTTGAAAACTAACCCAATAATAAGGTTTGAAAGCTAACTCATGAATAAGGCTTAAAAGCTAACTCACAAACAGGGTTTGAAAGCTAACTTACTAACAGGATTTGATAGCTAGCTTAGGAAGACGGTTTGAAAACTAACTTATGAATAGGGTTTGAAAGCTAACTTAGAAATAGGATTTGAAAGCTAACTTACGAATGGGCCTGAAAGCTAACTGATGAATGGGGTCTGAAAGCTAACTTACGAATGGGGTTAGTTGGCAATGTCTCAAGATCAAGATTTCCATTCCAACTTTTTATCTCATTCACTAGACAGTCCATTAGAAAGTGCTAAAGAAAAAAAATATAATTGGTCATAAAAAGGTGTGATATAATGTACCTCCTTTACTACTGAAAGGGCTGAATATACCAAACTTACCTTTAATGTTGTGTTAATCTGGGTTGTGCATCAGGCCTTAAAATTCGCTAATTTTCTTGCGAGTCAAAATAAAATTGTGCTGTGCAAGAGACACGAAGCTAAAGAGTCTAACTAAACTTGTGTTAAAAACAAATCTGCGAGGTTTCTCATCTAAGAAAACAATTTTGATATAACTTAATAACACACCCTTTAACAGTAATAGCAAATGTGGATTGTTGGTAATAAAAACGACTTAATAAACAAAAAACTGTTATCTTGTAATCTCATTAAGTTAATAGAAAGGAAAAGCAAACACTTCAACTAGACTAGACCAATATTACTAAATTTTTATGAAAACGGCTAAATCAATTACAATACTTATTTTTTTAGGAAGCAGAAATTTTCATTTAATACGCGGGTCAAAATGACTCAGGTTTCAAAAATTTTGCAAGCCATTTGCGTAAATTTTAAAGCTTGTACATATAGCAAATTAATGCAGATATGTCAGCATATAGCAAGTTGATGTGAGTGTACCTACATTAGCAAGTTGATCTGGATGTGTCTACATATAGCAAGTTGATGTGGAGTGTACCTACATTAGAAAGTTAATGAAGATGTGTCTACATAAAGCAGGTTAATGTGAAATGTGTCTATAGACAAGTTAATGTGGGGAGTGCGTACATTAGCAAAATAAGGTGGGGTGCACCTACAAATAACAAGTTAATGTGGGGGCAGCCGTTCTTTTCAAGAAAAGCAACTCAAATATAACTTTGTATACTCCTAATAGGTCAGTGCTAAAGCCTTAGCTTAAGAGAGAAATGAAATCATTCAATCAAAATTTCAACTTAATAAAATGGTATGCTTATTCTTCCAGAGAAATGGTCATCTTTGTCCATTTTAAGTAAACTCATTTTGAAAACCGTAAATCCAAATTTTTGTTGTTTATTAAGCTATTTGATTCATAAAATTGAAAAAAAAATTTTACAGTGCTGCTAACTTTGTGACTGGTTGGAGGAGTTATAATGTTAGTACACTTACAGGATTGAATAGTTTATATACCCAGCCATGGAGAGGTGTTAAACTGGAGCATAGCAACTGAAAGAAGAAAAGAGTACAGCTATAGCATAATCACAAATATCTAATGTCATAAATTGTGTCTGAAGAATTAGCGAAGTGGAAGCAAATCCCCTGACATTATTTCTAATATTTTCAGGACTTATTATTATAAAGAATTTCTAGAAGCTTTCAAAGAAAATAAGTAAATTTCCAAATGATCTTAAGAGCAAAAATCGACTAAAAATTTGGAGAAAAATCACAACACTAAATTTTACCAGCATGTTCCAATGTATTCTCCACATCATTTTCAAGTACTTTTTTAAAAACCAAAAAATACATATAACTAAATTTTCAATTGTATATTAGAGTATGTGAACATAACATACACTATTAAAAGTTATCATGCTTACATGCCTTGAAAGGTTGTCAAATATTTAACTATAAGAGAGAGGAAATGAAACTATAAATTTATAAAAATAAAAATAAGAGAACTTACATTTGCAGTTGAGTTTTTAAAACCAGCCAAATATCTCTGCTCACCAGTCTTCCATGGGTTGTTTTTTAAGTAAAAATTATTGGAGACAACTTGGCTTCTTACAGCATTGGGGTGCTGATGCAGTGTATGAAGTAAAGCTGAAGTAGGTTGACAGGAAAAATCCATTTCAGGAAGGATTTGGACTTTGCCCATGATCACACTGGAAATGAATCATGAAAAAAAAACCAACAAGTGTAAGATTACCTAACAACATTATCACATTTTATTAAAAAACAGCAAGCTTTTTAACATAAAGCTAATTTTCTATTATATTCCATCATCAGCTCAGAAAAAAAAGAAAAAAAAATCACACTATAAAAAAATTTTCTAGAGCTTCTTCTGAGATCAGGATGTTTTAGTTATGCCTTAAAATTTATAAAATGTTGCATTAGTACTTACTACTTACCCGTCAAGTTGAGAATGCTGGCTTAATATTTTAAACCTCTGCCTCCCCTCTGCTTTTAAAGTAAGTCGTGTATAACCGTATTCAATAAACTCATTTACAGAGAATATTTCACAGGTGACTCCAATCGGTGACATTTGTAAAACCTGTAAAACTTCATCATCGGACTCAGAATGAGTTACATACCTGTAAAATATGTGATAACAAAGACACCATCAGAACTGACATATTTTAACATGCATAGTTTTAAAATTTTAGCATTTGAAAGTCATTTACTACATATTTTTATATTTATATGTAATAAAAAAAATTTTTTTAGCATCTACTCTGTATGAATATATGTCTATTTTTTAACCAACATTAAGTAATGATAGTTTAATAGTCAATTATAGAGACGTGCAACAATTTAAGATATCTTTTTTCTTAAAATAAAATATTTTGCTTCATTTGTGTTAGAAAGAAACATGTATGTATGGGCTCATGCTTTTGAATAAGTAATAAAACTAGTACAAACAACACAAAACAAACCTAAAATCATGGTCATAATATTTTGAGAAAATAAAATATTGATATCAAAATTTCTAAATGCAAATGCTAAAATAAAGATCTTTTTTTTTTTTTGTCTAAACAAACTATAAGAGCTAAATTTGGTAGTGCAGCAATTCCAGCCTTTAATTGCTTCTCATTTGAAAAGGAATTGATATTTTTTCTCTTAACTTCTAAGTTCTACAGAGAGAGAGACTAATGATAAATCTACAGTTTGACTGATAAAGTTAAGATCACTTGCGATGTAGTCAGGGTTTTAATATCTTCTAAATATTTTAAAATTTATTATTATGCATTTATTATTTATTATGTATTTATTAAAGGGGATTGCCTGGAAATTGCAAATGGTTGAAATAGCAAATGTATCAAAATCACGACCCACAAAATATGATTATGAAACTCACGCTAGACTTTGCAATCGTTAAAGTAATGTCAAAGATCAATTTTCTCATTAAAATGAAGTGTAAGCGCTACTGTTGTTAATTCCAGTGTCTATATTTAATAACTTCTTTTTTGACAAGGAATTGATATTTCTTCTCTAAAATTGTAAAGCTCTTAAGAAGGAAGACTAAAGATAAAGCTAAAGTTTGTAACATGGCAAGGCAGTGCTTGAATCATAAATTTCAAATACTTGCAGCATGGTTAGGGTTCAAAAAATTTGAAAATTCTCAAATATCATTACCAGGATTGTAGATTTTAATTCATCATTGAATTTTTAAATCACAATTATCAAAATTTATTAAAAATCAAAAATCCCAAAAAAATCTGGAAAACTCTCTGGTTTAAATGAAAATGAAATTATTTATTTGTTTTGAATAGTTAGGTGTTATAAAATAAAAAGTTAAAATTAAGATTGCAACCTTTTCATAACCAAACCAAATGTTTTATCTGCAGCAATCACTTTTTTCATCATATCAATCGACTAAAAAGAAAGAAACGATCTTTTTAATATATTTCAAATATATCACCCTCAGCCAAATACAAACCATATAAATACCGGGTAAACCAGAAACCTGGGTATTTAATTCCATCCCAAGAAAAAATATTTTAGCCTCTTGAAAAACTATAGTTCCCTCGAATACATTTTCTTAATGACGTCTGGTACTCTTTACTTTACACTTTGAGAAAATTTAGAATACTCTCTATTAATTCATATGAAGCAGGACTAAAGATAGGCCTTCATATCTTAGAAAACTATGACAGCTAGGGGTATATTTTTTTTCAAAAATGTAACCTGTGAATAAGCTTTCACCAAGGAAACCTTTTATGTATAACTCAGTTGAGATTTTATGTTCCACCACCCTGGATAAATAATTCTGGCAAATTTAAAGAATTTAAGTTTTTAAGAAAAAGATGAACACATTCTGAAAATAATTGTTGAAATTTGATGTTTTTAATATCTCACCTGCAAACCAAATAAGTTAAGAGGGAGTGTTTGACCAGGAACAATAATGATTCCAGGTTGATAGAATAAGGGTAATATGACAACTTCTCCATCTTCATGGATCTTTCGACCACTCAACTCTTCCATTTCATTACCTAAATACTTTAAAAATAACATGAAATTTTTGAAAGGTTTATTTTATTGAATTAGGGAATATCCAATTTAGAGACAAATTTCCTATATCGTTAAGTTTTGTTCCTTACCAAATAAGTTCATTTTTCAAGAAATTACATAAAGTCACATAAGTTACATAAAGAAAAATTTTTTGGATAGTCTTAAATTACTTAATATCTTAATAAAGAATTAAAAAACAACATAAAAATTCAATTTTTAAAAAAACCTTCTTTTTTTTTTTAAATTCATTTTGATTTGATTGAGATTAGTCCTATGTAGATTAGTTTCTATGTAGAAGCAAGTGTTATACATTTTTTGGAAAACTTATATATTAAGGAAAAAAAATTTCATTCTTGCCAAATTTTTTTTCTCGACATTTATGTAATTTACAGACCAAAAAAAAAAAGAAGCAAATTCGGATTGTACAATTTTTTATGTAGAAGCAAGTGTTACACATTTTTTGGAAAGCTTATATATAGAGGAAAACAAATTTTTTTCTTGCTAATTTTAGAACAGAAAAAGGACCAAATCTAGATTTTTCTAAATAACTTATGGATTTTTTAAGATAGAACATTAATTTTTACATGCTTGTTTGTAACAATATGTCCCTTCAATTTAATAAAAAAATTTGTCTAAAAATTTTTTTATTTAGTTTTTATTTATATTTTTTTTCATTATTAATATGTGCTCAACAATCATTTAGTAAAAAGGTTTTCTTTATTTTAACATGACACAAATTTTATGGTAGACCGTCTAACATTTTTCAGTTTGTTTTTGCAGTGTATAATTATTAATAATCATAATTAATTATTATTAATCCATACATGCTCTAGAGAATTATACTGGAGTCTGATTGTCCAATGTGCACAAGAGATTTATTGAAAGAGTTATATAATTGGATCAATTACATGTTTTCTGTCAAACCAAAATTATTAGCAATAGTGTTTTTATACATAAGATCAAAGATCAAGGTAAATATACACTGAAATTTTGTAAAAACAAATTTAATGTTTTTGTTTTTTAATCAATTCAGTTATTTTTTACTATGCTTCAGCTGAATCAATCCCTCTATGCTTTTGTGTGTGATGTATAATGGGACCACAATGGAAATATTGTTGTGACATACAACTTTTGTGATTACCCTTGCCACCATTTGTTTTTTTTATCTAAATGTTGTTTTGTTGTCCTCGTTGTTGTTTCTATGTTGTTTGTTACCTTTTCTTGTAATTTTTATAGAATATGTATATCTATTTGTGGCAGAATAAAATCTTACTTACTTACTTACTTACTTACTTACTTGCTTGCTTGCTTACTTACTTATTTGTTTGCTTGCTTGCTTACATGCTTGCTTGCTTACATGCTTGCTTGCTTATGCATACTGATTTTTTTTAAAATTATCTTTTTTAAATATACAATGTACCAGTTATCAAATGAATGCTTGTTGCAGCGAGATTACATTAACATTGACCTACCAACATAGTCTATAAGTTCACAGTTGTGCCAGGTTGATCGGTTTCTCCTGATTGGACCTAACAACAGACAACAGAAAAATCCAGATCTCTACAGAGCTTAGAAAGATGCTACCCAAGAAATACAACGATGATGAAAAAGTAACACCAAATAGAGTAATTTTTTTGATGGAATGACACTTGTAAACAAAATTGTCGTTAAGAAATTTTCTCTGAGCACTTTATCAAAATAATTGAACGAAAATCAACTGGTTTCAATGAGGTTAGAATTATATTTGACAGGTACGATAAAAAGTCCCTAAAAAACAATACAAGATCGAAATGAAACAAGGGAGCCATTAAAAAAAAACGAGAATCTCTCACATAAAAAATTTAGAAAACCTAGACAGTAACTTGAAAGTATATTCACATGAAGAAGCAGATACAGGAATCGCATGTTATAGAGGTTAGTAGAAAAGATCGTTTTACTGACATTGTTGCGTCATGTTAAGATACTGAAGTTCTTATAATTCTATTATACTATTTTGATGAAATCAGCACAAGTTTTGTTTTTAGAACCATTCATCATGATATTGAACTGCAATTTCTTTCTGAAAAATAAGGGCCCAATTTGTGTAAAGATGCTCCCATCTTTCATTTTGGTATTTCTAAGCTGGAAAAAATTTTTGGCATCATCAAAGAAGAAATAGATTGATTATTCAAGTTGGGTGGTAGTCCCGAAAAACCTACCGACAAGGATGTAAGTATAGCAAAAAACTGTCCTCAAGTATCAATAGCTTGATTTCTTTATGGTCATAAATATGTTGTTGACTAATCATGTTTAAAACGTACTAAAATATAGAAATTTATGTATATGGGGTAGAAGTTCAAGTTGATCTCTCAAACTTATTTTTCTAAATAAGATTATAACATAATAGTTTTAAATTGTTAACTAAGTCGTTTGCTAAATAATATTTTACAAATAAAATCCAGAAATTATCCAGACTATTTCCGTAAAGGTTTAGGGCAATTCCACGAAAAGGTCAACCTATGTGCTGATAATTGAAAAACATGAAAACATAGATTTTTGGTATCATTAGAAAGCTTAACCTTTCTGGAATAAGAATTTTGTAATTAAAGTCCTAGAAAAAAACTTCCACTTCATTCTGCCACCAATAAACTACAGGGAGTTGACGAGTACATTATGACCTTGTTTTTTGGTCCACCTACATTTATATAGTTTTTTCTGGTACAGCTCAGTCTTTCATATAATTTTTTGGTCTTGATAATGTTTCACATGTCTAAGAACATGGTTCAAGAACCAAATCTTGAAGAAAATCTCTTTGGTATATTTTTTTGCCCTTTATTTTAAAGAAATTTGTTTGTGTATGTCCGTCACAAAAAGAACAATAAAAGTTCTTTCAGATTATGGTAAAAAGAAGAAATGTTTTTTTTTCATACAATTTAAAGTAAGTCAGATGTGACCTCTAATAAACCTTTAAAGGATTTTAATTTTATGCCCCACATGAACTAGAAAGTCTGTGACGGATGTACAGTATTTTTGTGTGTCTGTCACGTACATCCGTCACAGTAAAACATCTGTTTGAAATACCATCTTACATGAGTGATACGCTTCCAAATTTAGAAGGTTTTTTGGGTATACTTGCTAACTTGGTTCATCACTTATTTTCTTTTTTAAAAGCTAACTTGGTT
>JAUZNK010013003.1:0-40002 GCA_035046665.1 Euphysa ruthae | reverse complement strand
ATGCAAAGGTAAGTAAGTAACTTTTTTGTCTTAAAATTATAGGTGTTTATAAAATTATTAATTCCTGCGAGAAATAAGATTCAATAATAAATAGATCGTAATAATGTGTTTAATTTTTCTAAAATCAAACAAGACTTAAACTGAAGTGAATTGTAAAAAACCTAAATAACTCAAAGCTTTCTTTTTCTAATATTTTATTACTTTAATTTTTTTTTTCTTTGTCTTTTATGCTAACAGATACGATCAAAATCTTCTTCACTGCATCATTTTTTCTATTTTACAATTTGAGAAATGAGTCATAGAATTGTGGTCATGAGATATATTTCAAAACTCTTAAAAAAT
The DNA here is from genome assembly GCA_035046665.1 of Euphysa ruthae. Lineage (NCBI taxonomy): Eukaryota > Metazoa > Cnidaria > Hydrozoa > Anthoathecata > Corymorphidae > Euphysa > Euphysa ruthae. The sequence goes on along the minus strand of JAUZNK010013003.1, from coordinate 39,660 downwards.
CTTCAAATTTTAAATATAGCTGTTTCTTATATTTATATTCTAAGGGTATGAAATGTTACTTGATAACATTTCGAGTCTTACCATTTACCATTGACTAGTCAATAAGTACTATGTTTCTTTTGTTCTACTTAAGTATTTCGAATGTTTTTATCTTGATTAATTTTGTGTAAACACAATACATTTTCAAATAAACTTTTAAAAGGAAATGCTTTATCATCATTTTTACGACCATAATCAAATCTTGCATGTTGGATTGGGTGACGACTCTGGCCAAAGCAATGGCTTCTCATCGTAAAAGCGATGCAGCGCACCAAAAAGTTGCTATTAGATTTTTCTGACACAACCTAAAAGGCAATGTTGACGTGTTCATCAAGAGGTTTTATCAATCCAAAAGGATGGAAATGTTAAAAAAAGTGTCAACAGAGCTCCACAGCATGCCAGTCAAAAGCAAAGTAATAGGACAAATAGGTGTGGATGTTAGTAATTTACCTGAAGTTAGCTGGTTCAAACATTTAATTGTTTATATAGACTATTTTTCAAAATGGTCAGATGCGAAACCTGTTAAAAATAAAACATTCTCTTCAATTGCGCAGTTCCTATATGAAATCATATGTCGCAATGGTTGCACCAAAATACAAATCAATGATTAAGGGAGGGAGTTTGTTAATGAAATGAGCACAAATTTTCATAGAATGACTGGCACTAAACAATGACTGACTTCCTCGAGTCATCCAAAATCCAATAGGATATGCAAACGTCAAAATCGAACTATCAAAGATTTATTGGTCAAGGTTCTTAATCAGAATGCTACTGATTGGTCATATTATTAATCAGCTAAGGAATCTTTTTTTCACATAGGGTTAGCAAACACACTTCTAGAAAATAGTCACACTTTTTCTTTATGTATAATCGAGAGTCTATTTTACATATTGACATCAAGTATACTTTGATTAATGATGTTGATAAGAGTGACGAGCCTTTTGACAAAGAGAAATTTGATGCTATTCTTAATGCTGCGACCACCATTAGAGAAGAAGTCATCAAAACGCGGGAAAAAACATTGAATCTGCACAACAGCAGCAAAAGCGATTAAATCGATGCCATCAAGTGTCAAACACCATCAGCGTTGGCCAAAAAGTGCTTCTGAAAATTCAAAATAGGTAAGATAGAAAAGGTGGCAAATTTACTTTCAAGTGGCTCGGTCCATTTCCGGTTGATAAAATATCAAATAAGAATCTTTGACTAACAAAGAAGGAAGGCAAAACAGAACAAAGTACAATGTCTCTCTATTGAAAGTATACACGGAAAAAACTTCTCTTTCGGATGAAAAGGACATTGTGGTGAATGATGAAGAAACTCTACTGATGAAAAAATTGATTCTTCTCCTACAATAAACCAGCAACCTAATGTTAATGAAGAAATCTGTTCTTCCACGTCAATCGATCAGGAGCCTCCTGTTGATGAAAAATTCGATTCCTCTGCTCCAAGCGATAAGCAACTTTTTAACCTGCCTCTTGAAATCTTGGGAATGATCTTGATTGATGCAGTGATAACCTCAAAAAAAGTAGCAGAAACGTATTTATCCATATCACGTATCTTCTCTCAAGTTTTAATGAGATAGTACAAAGAAAAAAAGAATGACTTCTGCCCAATATTTACATTAAATTTTCAGATGGTGTATTAGAGAGTTTAACGCGATGGAACAATGTGAGAAAAGTGAGTGTTCGAAAACTAATCAAATTGTTTGGCCCATTAAGTGGAGTTGGGGCAACCTTATCTAATATTTTCAATGTAAAAAACTTGAAATCCTCATGGTTTACCATTCGTCAAAGAAATTTTTCATGGTTTATAGTCGAACGTAACTACTGGAAATCCTCTGCAAAGGTAATCTCAGTTTTAAATTAAAGTACGAAAGTTGATGAGTGCAAAGATCTTTATCACCTGCAAATCGAGTACGAGCGAATTCTTCAATCACCTTCTTCATGGTTAAACGATCGAATAATGGATTTCGCCCAAAAATTGATTCGTAAAGAGCTAGGTGCTGATTACGATTCCCAATCGGTACTAAATGTACAAAAGCATTGACAAACACCATTTCACTGGGTTACTATGGAGTATATCCAACTTTTATGTGGTGGTTTGAGTCACTGGATACTAACATTCTGCTCAAACGTCGAGTACAGATTTGCGACAGCACTAATAAAGTAGCCACAAGCCGTGTCGTCAAAAAGTGCATCAATGCTTTGTACAGAATGTGTAATGATTCAATGATCAACTTTCTTCTTGTACAGAAACAACTCGACTGAAATAACTGTGGTGCTTTTGCTGGAGGCTTTGCTGCAGAAATTTTGGATGGTAGTTCACCCATAGAAGCTCAGAATGATGGTAAAAAAATGAGAGTGCATCTAATTGAGTGTTTAAAAAACAACATTTAAAACCGTTCCAAAAAGTGGAATATTGTTTATCAAAGACTTATCAAAAACATTGTCACATTGTTTTTTTTTATAAAGGCTATTTTTAGCAGAAAAATTCATAAGTACAAACGAAAAGTATATCTTTTTACTCCATTTAATTACGATTTTGTTAAATATACATGCTTTAAGTGCTAACGTGTTTTTACTTGCTTATACGTGCTTTTTGCTATATGTTGATTTAAAATTGTGACGGTACCAATTTTCATTAAAATATGAGCATATTAAGTTTTTGGAACCAAATTGGACCAAAAATGTAAAATGTGGCAATTTTGATTATTACCATTGCATTCAATTTGGAGCTTTAAGTCAGTAAAATTAACGATATATAGTAAAAAGCACGTATAAGCACATAAAGTGCCTACATTTGGCAGACTGTCTAATTAACTTAGTAATAAAATTTTCGCATATGCCAATAAATTTCCTTAAATATTCCCCAATATTCTAGGTGAGTACTTATTAAATAGTGGGAGTACTTAATGACTAGTTAATAAGTACCGGGGGAGTGCATATTGACTATTCAATACGTGCTGGGGTACTTCTTACTAGGGAGTCATTATAGGCTAATGCACCAAACTAGTATGATTCGATGGCTGTTCTTTGAATTAGGGTCTTTGAAACTATACCTTATTTTTAAACTTTATATTTTAGTGCAATTTCTTATTTATATTCAGTAGAAAGAGATTATCGGTTAGGACTACCGACATACCAATTCTCAAAATTAAATTTCCACTTTTTCTTAATTTCTTCCGACTTGGCAAAATTTTCTTAAAACGCTCAGGCTTCTCTGTCCGATCTTCCTCGATAGAGTGCTTTTTTCGACTGGATCTTTTCTTCATAGCAAGACTAGCTATTTTTAAAATTACAAACATTCAAATAGGTTGATCGATATACAAAAGCGAACTTCAAGGCGGAATGAAATATATTGCACGGGCTTTTTTTTTAGGATTTAGTCAGATATGAATATTGTATACAAGTCTTGGATTGTTAATTTTCGTTTTGGGATGCCACTAAATTAATGGTATTATTACCAGATATTTAGTTAATATATTTTCCTTACTATGGTGCGTAATATTTTTTTCTTATTTCATATGTTTAATTTCTCGGAAAACTAACTGAGCTATTAAAATTAGAAGAAGGTTTATGAGTGCGAGCACTCAGAAGATAATTTTGAGTCACAATTCTCAACCAAATACCCGCAAGTATAATAAATAAAATCATGAAGCTACTCGTTTAATTCTTTTATTGCATGCCCGAAGACATTTTTACAAATTAAAGAATGTTGTTATGTGGGTGAGTAAATTGAAATATATTGATTGTGAAAATAAATCACGTGTAAATAGTCCCTAAATGCTAAATATGATAAAAAAATATTTAAAAGTTTAGTAAGCTATTTGCTTAAAGGTAAGATGATGTTTATATATTATGATATATACATTTGGAATGGATGGATGTTGTTGGCAAAAATATAAGAAAATCGACATTGATACGCAATGCTTTTTTTGCACGTGCTTGTTTTACATAGATATTATGCATGATTTTGCTGTGTCTGCAGTTTCTATTGTTATGTTAAGAAATGCCCAAAAAGCTTTCCATAACACCAGCTTACTTACCATAATATAGGAACCGGATACTTTTTTTGTTGCACAAGGCTCACTGTGAAAATTTCTGAACGTAAATATAAAAACCGCAGGCACGTTTTATATTTTCTTTATCAGATTACATACGTAATGATGAGGTAAACGTACAAGACGATAAGATAGCAAGATAACAAATCGTGATACCGATATCCACAACAACAAATATCACATTCATGAAGCTTTTGTTGTCAAAAAGTTTTCCTTGTTGTTAGTTATGCAAGGAAAAACTTTTTAAATAAACTTTTTATGCAAACAGTATTCACAAAAAATAATTTTGCTTGCTTAAGTGATTGGACTGCCTCAAAAATTTTTAATACAAAAATTTCTTATTTCTTTGTTTTTTTTTTCAGGTAAAAAAGAATAGAGAAAATATATACATATATTGATGAGCAACTAAATATGAAGTCTCCGAGTATCGCAAAAAGATTTTCAACAAGAACACCAAGTAGTGAAACAGGCAACTGTAATAGCCCGAGTGTTACACGTCGATTCATTAGCTTAACAGGAACGTTAAAACGACCAGCAAAAGCAATTAAAAATACTCTAAAGTTACGCAAGCATGAGACCATCAAAGAATATAGTGAAACAATTATAAGACCTTTACCAACGCTAAAAGAACGATCAGTAGACACTATATTAAAAGACGATCTTTCAAACACATTGTGGTTCTTTGGTGAATTAGAGATTGGAATTGATACACATGCATACGTGCGTGACACGCGTGTTAACACACGAGACATTCACATTGATACCCATGTTTTGGGAAGACTTTTAGTACGTGTTGATTCAGATGGTAGTATATTTTACAGTTTATCTTATTTTAACAAATATCAAGACTTGGTACTAACTGCACTACCCTATCACAAGGGGGAATATTGCTTAGATTTTTCTGATAAACTGCAACGTCGTTTTACAAATTCTAGATATTTGCTTGCTGATTTAGTTCATCGTAACATCTTACAGATAGTTTCGTTCTCGTGGTTGGTGGATTTACTATGTATGTTTATTTAAAAAAAAAAACATTAATTATATCAAAAAAATTATTCAAATTTGATAGTAGAAACACCCCCTTCCTTAGATTGGTAAGCTAGAAACATATCTTGTATACATCATTTTGATTGACACTCGCTTGTTTTTTAAAACCTTACTGCGCTTTTAAGTACGAAATCTGAACGCAGATTATGTTGACATTGCTTTAATTCCAACGAATTAATTTGGAAATTATATTTCTTTCAACATCTTGAGTATGTACAAAAGCAAAAGCTGTATTTAGGTGGAAATTAGTAGTGTGCAATGTTCCGAAAAAATAATATCGGATTTGACTTAAGAGACTTCTTATGTGGAGCCAAATTTTTGTATAAATTTTGAATCAAGTCAAACAGTTTGATATCTTTTAGACAAATTTTGAGTGTATACCTTAGATATATTTTAAAATTATTCTATTTATAGTTTACCGATTAACTATGAATAAAAATACAGCCATGTAATTTGATTTAATAGCTATCTAATTGGGGAAGTATCAATTTATAACATGACAATTAACAATAATTTTTATGACAGAATCCCTAATTATGCTTAATTAAATTAATTGTATCATATTTTCGACTACCATCTCAACTTTTTTTTACAAAGGCCATCAGAGAGTAAATATCATTCTAAGTAAAAATCTTATATAAAAAATAAAGCTAATTTCTAAATTATATGTCAATTAGTAAAATAATTTAATGAGAAAATTTATTTACACAGCTAAATATTTGATAAATACTGAAAAAAAGAATAACTGAATATAACCTTGTTATTGATTCAACTCAGTTTCTTAAATGGAAAGCTGAATTCTTGTACATTTGATGAAAGGTAAATTTTTCTAAGCACTTCTGCGATGTCTATATATCCACTACGTATACTATTAAATTCTTCTAAAAGTTGATATACTATATAGTCAGCGACCTATAATTTTATGCTTGTGCCTTCATTAGAATGCTCTCTCGGTTGTTTAAGCATAAAATAAATTATGTGTGTGTGTTTGATGTTTATTTTTCTTTGACATTGAAAAAATAACTAACTTGGTTACCTAAATAGCATGCTTGTTTCTGTTTCTAGTTTAAGTATTGTTCTTGGTACTTTAGTATTAATTATAGCTAACATTAACTTAATTTTCTCTTCAATACAGCAGGACAGTCTGTTTTCTCCTTGCTGGTGCATCAGTAAAGTGGTATACACGTTAACTTTTATAAGCAACACCTTTTTAAGCGACATAGTCTCAAAATAGCTATTTTTAAAAGCAACAGTTAAGGGACACTCTTATCCGCAGTTATAAGGAGAAAAATAACTTAAAAATTATAACAAGTCATTTTAATGATTCTATATCTCATCTAGCAAACCTCAAAATTAACGATAGAAATACAGTAACAGCTTTGTGTATATAAACTAAACAATAACTGGGTCCTTGACAACAATTTCCAAATCAGTATAAATGCCTTCATCACTGATAAAAAAATCAATAGTTTTGATATATCTACACCGGCACATTTATCTTTCAAAGCTGGTTCACCTATTGACTGATCGTTCTTTGACAGAATCCATCATGGTGAGGGAATTGTGTATTCAGGTAAACCTTCTGGAAATATCAGATAGTCATTTGACCCAAATGCTATCATGAAGTATCCTGTCTGTTGAAATTCTTTCCTTTGGTTTGTTATATATAGATATATATTTGTTATTAGAGGTGAAGGTTTTCCAAGCCTTGCCAGTCCAAAGTGTTAGAAAAATCTTCTTTCCACACCACTAAATGGATTGAACTTGGAATGCATTGATTTGCGTTATCTTCCTCATCATGCCATTCATGAAAGGCCTTTAATTAACTGCTTGGGCAATACCACTATCAACTGGTTGCCATAAATCTGTGGCCTAGCCAATCCATTCCAAACACATCCTGAAGAAGATGCCACTCCTCGTTTGAACTCTTTACCTTTCAGGTTAACCACAAACAACACACCTTTCTTGGTTTTTTTGTCCACAAATGGTTTTAACGTTTTTCTGCCAAATTTTTTTTGCTATAATAAAATGTGTGATTCATGTTGATATCAAAAGGCAACTCTATTTGTGATCGTAGTTTTCATTGAAGCTAGCTAGTCTTTATGATCGCTTTCTTCTCAGTGTAATTAACTCCTGTGCCTTGTTTGAAAATAAAAAGCTTTTCGCTTATTTTTTTATTGCACAGTGATTGGCTAATTATTTTTTTACTTTGAATATTCGGTTTTTAATCGGAACAACTTGGATTGGTTGAAACCATGGCATAATTTTATAAAATGAAATTCTTTCCACAGTGGTTTTCAGTGTTTCTTATGAACTTTCGTATATAAAGTTTTATATATATATATAAATATAAAATATTGTCTACGATAAAGAGTAATGTAAAAACAAATTATCTTAAAAGATAAAATAAAGTGGCGATGGAGACGTGAAGATATTCTAAAAATTAAATTCAACTTTTTATTTACTTACTTTAGTTGGATTGAACATGATTACTGGTATAAATAAGGTAGGTTGTTATTATTAGATTTGAACAAAGTAAACGCATTGAAAGGGAAAAAGAACCCTAGGTAGTTATCTATATATTCGTTTGGGTATATAATTTGTTCGCTAGCTAAATAAATAATACTGGATTTTCGTTTTTCAAACGCTATTTGGCGAAAATATTTTTCTGAGTCTGCTGCTTGATGGGTAACACCTGTTTAAATACCGCAGCGTGATGTTTCCTCTCGTCTACTCTTTTTGCCATTAGAAATGATGGCACCCAAAGCAGTTTTAGCCCCGTTTTCGACGATTTTCAGGAATATTTCCCCATTTTTATGGAGTCTTTATGCATGCATTGTTGATGGACATAGTTCATGTGAACAGAATGTTCTTGATTGTTTTTAAATTTCTTCGAACAAAATTTACATTTCAGAAAAAGCGTGTATAAGTTTGATTTTCTTGGTTTCAATTTTGATTGTATTTAATGGGTTTATAATAACACAGATTACTACTGGTCAATTTAGCCCTTGCAGAGGGTCGAAAAAGTTCGATTTATTTCCTTTGTTTTGAAACTGGTAGTTGGCACTGCATTATTTTTTTATGGTTAGGCTTTATTTCCACTGAGAAATTATCGGCCTTTTTTAATTTACGCAATTGGATTTACGTAAATCAATCACAAATTCATTGCGTATTTAATTTCTTAATCTGAAGGATTCATCATAATATTTAAAATCCGATATTAAACTCTATTCTATAAACTCTATTCAGGTTTAGGCGATGGGTGAGAAGTCAGTACCGAGGTGACTGCACTATTGAAAGAAACGACGCTGCCAGCAATATTGCCGAACTACTCCCCCCTTGATATCTTCAACGTAGAAGAATTTGGTCTGTTTTTAGAGCACTGCACTTGGAAGGGGAAAAATGCAGCGGAGGAAAACGCATTAATATTCGATGAGCTGGTCTTGTTGCTGCCAAAATGGCTAAAAAAGAAGCTTCCTGTGTTTGTGATAGCAAAATCAAAGAAACCTTGTTGTTTTAAACACAGAAAAACCTACCTGGTCGCTACTGTGTTCAAAATACAAATTGGATGAAATCCGAAATTTTTGAAGAATGGGTAAGAGAGCACGACAATAAATTTGAAAAATAAGGCGGAAAAGTGGCTTTAATTAATGACAACTAACTTGCTCACAGTTCAGTTAAGAATCTTAAATCAATTTATCACCATTTTCTGCCGCCTAACACAACATCAGCTTTTCAACCGATGGACCAAGGTGTGATTCCATCTTTAAAGGCACTTGTGACATCAAGAAGATAATTGCCGCAATTAATTAGGGGAAGCAAACCAAGCCCATTTCTACCCTTGAAACAATGGAAATTCATGTTCTTTACATTGGATCAACTTAAACGACGTGATGAGATTGCTGTGCCTGAAGCCTACAACACCGGATATTTTTTATCAGTTGATGATGACGTCACCGTAACAGCCCAAGCGCCAACCGATGCAGAAATACTTAAAGAGATCTGAGGCAATACAGTGCAAGTGGAAGAAGATTACGAAGAAGAAGACACTGCTGAGGATGAGTCCTGTAAAACCTTTGAATGAAACTGTTTTTAGTTCTTACAAAAAATCTTCAATAAAATCCTGATAAGTCATACATTTCTAGAAAGCCCGAGTTATCGAGACTTTGGATATTTCGGTCATTCGTTTTAGTCGGACAAACTTCCTGTCCCCCTGAAGATCCGAATTAACCCGATTCTACTGAATTTTTATTTTAAACTCTACAATGAATATACCAGCAGCAAACATTTAGTCCAGAGATTTCTAGCACGTCGATTTTTTTGTAATATTTAACCTTGAAAAACATTTGTTTTATATTTAAAACTATAATTATAAAAAACTAGCGACAAAAATCTAAAAATAAATGTGCTCCTGGGGTACGCTAACCTTACTTTTGGACAGCTGTGGTGTGGATAAGATTATACCATAAATAAAAAAAAAGATATTTCCAAATGAAAATACTGCGGGAACTTTGTGCCCCCTCGGTGTTTATAGGGTTAAAGCAGTAAAAGTCTAAAGCATGATTTTATATACAAAATATTATTTGAAAAGATAAAATTTTGCGATAAAAGCTGAACAGAATTTAAAAAAAGATATGCTACCAAAAGCAATATAAAAATTTGATGACAGCATACGCATGTAACATATAGTAGCCGTCAGCTGGTCCACAAGCGAAAAATTTTTTACAACAATTTTTATACCTTTTTCGGTTCCTAGTTGTGATATTTCATATTATATACTTCTACTACCAAAAAAATTTTTTTAAAGCGGTTGTGCTTGAAAATATCCAAATACAAATCTTCTGTTTTTTATGGGATAACACAAGCTGTCAGTGTACTTAAACAGCAAATTTAATTTATCTTAAAAATAGGCTTTCTTTATGGTTACAACTAGACATTAACTTATTTGAAATTTCAAAGCTTTAAATCCACCCTAAGTATAATTATTAAAATGCCTGAAGCTCAAATAGTTTTCTATTAGAACCAAAAACTATTCCTTATATTAACAATTTATAGATTTTTAAGCGCCAATCCAATCTACCAAATATTTTAACACTATGGTGTTAATGGAGAAATTTATAACATTTTGGAGAAATTAATTGGAAATAGAAAACAAAGTGTATTGTTAAACGGTTTAAATTCCTTGTGGAATGATACAACAGCTGCAGTTCACCAGTTATCTGTCTTAGGGCCTCTGCTTTTTCTCATTTACATCATTGACTTGCCCAATGATTTATTATCATCCATTTAAACTGTTTACTGATGATACATCTATTTTCTCTTTTATGAATTACGTATAAAATACTTTTAGTGAATTTAAACGCGATTTCGCTGTTATTAAAAACTGGGAATATGAGTGGAAAATGTCTTTCAATCCTGATCTTAATAAACAGGCCAAGGAAATTGTTTTTTCCAAAAAAATAATTCCAGTTTTTCAACCCTCTATCTATTTTAATGACTCTCCTGTTTCGATTGTGCCTTATCAAAGACATCTAAGATTAGGATATAGGATCTTCATAGAAAGCTAAAATTTGATCACCATCTAAATGATAAGATTTCTAAAGCTAATAAAGGAATAGGTATTATCAAACAACTGTTGCGAACACTGCCCAGAAAATCTCTGCTCACCTTATGCAAATCATTTGAACGTCCCCATCTAGATTATGCTGAAGGAATATATGATTAGCGTCATAATGATTCTGTCTGTAAAAAAGTGGAATCCGTACAAAATAACGTTTACCTTGCAATAACAGGAGCTATCAATGGAATATCGAGAGAAAATTTTTACCAGGAACTTGGCTTAGAGAGCTTATTAGATAGTCTTAATTTATAATATAGCAAGGGGCAATGCTCCTCAATATTTATGTTTTAACTACGCTTGTTCAGTTGCGAAATGTTAGTCGTCGTAGTTTGTTTAATGTTTTTTTTCATTGTAATAAATATTTTGGTAAACCTTTTTACCCTTATTCTACAAAAGAATGGAACAAACTTGACCCAGTAATAAGGCAATCAAGTTCTAGGTTCCTTTTCAAAAAAATCCCTTCTCCGTTTTATTCGCCCAAAATGCCATTTTTTGATATAATGGATTCTCGTGATTTAATGCTTCTTACTCGTTTACGTGTTGGGTATAGTTTGTAATTAAGGAATTTTAGAATCCGAAACCACTGAACACTTCCTCTTATGCTGTCCGTTGTATACCCATAACAGATACTCCTTTTTGAATTAATTGTAAGTATACAAAATCTATCTCATGCTAAATTAGTTCATTCGATTTTGATTATAGTTTTTGTTAACTGTAAAAAGAGAGACTCTTTTATTAAGTTTTGGAGGGAAAACACTTTTGAAATATGACGAATTTTTTCCTTAAAGCATTATAGCAAAAAGTAATTCAAGAAGTATTCTTTATCATGCGACCAGTGATATCTCACCATTCTTATGTTATTTCTTCTCTTCTATCGCAAAAATTTCATAGAAAGTTACTGAAGTCAACCAAATCAAACCTTTTCCCTTTTTATAAGGAGGTTGAAATAACGAAAGTTTCTGCATTTCAACTTGTTCCGAGGACATTTTTTAAAGAGTAATCTTTACGGTGCAGACGTTACATGACACTATACCCGCAAAACGATCTACAGATTCACAGACTGACGCATATTCTTTCACATTTCAACATTTCTCTATACTCCCTTTATATACTGTAGAAATGTTCCATCTAATCACTGGAAAGCCACAGGTATATCTCTTTCTTTTGATCAAACTTCTAAACTAAAACTATAAGCATGGCAAAGTTGTATAATAAAGCTTTGTGTGTTACAATTCGATGTTAGCGAAGGTATAATAGGGTACCTAATTAATAATAGTATTATCGCTATCTATCTCCTTGGTCCTACTTTTTTATTTCTTATTTTCTTTAAAAGCTAAATAAGAAAAAAATACAATGTAAGAGGTAAATTGTGACATATTGATTTAATTTCTGTATCAAAAGATTGTTAATGGGTCATTCCCTCCAGATTCAACTAGGCCTAGGCTAGGGTCTGGAATTGATGTTCTCCAATTTACTTCAAATTTTTACTATTTGTTGGTATATATAAAGTAAGTAATTCCTGAAAATTTGCAGCTCAATTTTTTTCAGTTTTCATGTAACTGTTTTAAGTTTTTAGGGCACTCTCGCTCTCTCTGTCTCTCTCTGCTGGTTCTGCTTAGGGATTTTCCCATTTTGAGGGATTATTTATTTCACTTGAGATTGTTTTAAAGTTTTTGGGAGGATGCTTCCCTATCCAATTCCAAGAAGAAGAGTTCCAAAAACAGTTAAAAACAAAGCTGTAGCTATATATCTATCAAATTATATCTTTTTCACTGAGCCCTTGAAAATAGGAATAAAAGCCAAAAATCTGGGTTGGAGGTGACAGTTTTGAAGATTTTTTAACGACTCTCATTTTGAAGCTACTTATGTAAAATGTCTCATTTTTAAAATAATGATGTAGGCTGTGGAATGTTTACAAAACAAGTGAAAACAAGCACTAAAAATTATTTTTTACTTTTTTATGGGAATTAAAATTGGAAAAACTGCAAAACCATAAAAATGGGAGATTTTCATTTTCAAGCACCAATATCTTTCAAAACTCTTGAAACCATACTAAACTTCTGAAATTACGACTTGAGAGTGCAAGCATGTGGCAATAAAACATAGAGCATTCTAGAAAAAATTTAGACCCTTTGAAAATCAGAAAATTTGGAATATTTAGAATTTTGGGAAACTTTGAGGCCCTGGGAATCAATGTCAGACTTTTTTGTAAACTTTCAAATGTAGCTATTCTTCAAACTAAATAACTAAATAATGTTAAGAGGTTAAAAAAGATCAAAAAAGATCTTTAAGACAGAACTTATAAAAAGAATAATTTTTAACGTTATATTACATAACTTGTTTATGCCTTGCATCAAATACCGTTATCTCTTTACTATTTATTAATTTTTTTCTGACGAACATATATCTGCAGAGTGGTAGCCAAGCCTGTCTTATAACTTATAACGTCATCTTACCAATCTCTACGAGTTTCCCAATTTGAAAAAAAAAAAGATGAACCGGATTCGATTTTGTATTTCAATGGTTTCCATGTTTAATAATATTTCCCATTAATATGGCCGACGTTTTGGTCGAGATTATTATTTTTTTTTATAAAAAATATACTTTTCATTTTTTTTAGAGGTTTGAAGAAACATTCAGTTTTTAAAAACATTTTGTTTCATGTTTAATATAGGTTAAAAGGCAATAGACATATTACAATAGACATTAAAAAAAATATATACATGAAATAAGGAAGAGGCAATATGTTATTAAGTTATTTTTGGTTAAAGAAAATATACAAAAGTAACTAAAGGGTATGGTTAAGAAAATAAAAAGTGTATATATATATATACAAACTATCCCTGTAAATCTGTTTAACTTTTATTCTTGGCTAGTTCAGTTAGTATAAAAAGGAAGGGTTGATAAAGTAGTCACACTTAACCCTATTAAATAATATTATAACCGCTGACCGCTTTTTCTTTAAAATATAGATAAAGCAGAAAATTATTAAATTGTTTGAGTTCAACTTTATAACTATGCATATTTAATATCCAAGGTTAAGACTAAAGTTAAACCACAAATATAAGATTAAAAATGCTATTTGAAGAATTTGATATATAACATTTATTCATAATAGTTAAAAATAAATATAAGCTGTCTTAAAAATTAAACCTAGGTAAATTAACAAAGGAAAGGATGTATTTTTATTTTATTATGTTTTGAATTTGACTTTCCTCATTTAGTTTTATAAGTACAGGAAAAACAAAATTTATTTTATGTATACAGTCACGTTTTTGAAAGATCACTGACAAAAATCAAGAAACGGCTTTGAAAAGAATAAAATATATAAATTCTAATATAAATATTATAAAAGTAATATAATCCTAAAAAATTTTATTTCACTTTGTCTTTGGTTCCAGTCTTTTTACTTTACTATAATACTTATACCCTAACCTACCATTTACACTAGAGTTTAAATAGCACTAAACTTTCACACCATCCATTCATCACCCGAAAAATAAGAAGCAATAAAAAATAGTAACTATACATTATGCAGTGCTTAAAAAAACAAGAAAGATGCAATTCAATTAATAAATTTAATTAAAAATTTAATACAATTTAAAAATTTAATTAATAAATTTAATTAAAAATTTAATACAATTTAAAAATTTAATTAATAAATTATTGGTCCATAAAAACTAAAAATTTGCTTATGTTATCATCAGTCTATAATGTTGGAAATTAAAAAAATCTAAGTAAAAAAAAATCACAGCAAAAAAAGTCTTGACAGAATTATTAATACTGTAGCATAACTCAATTTTGTTTGAATTTGTTCTAGTGCTAATGATTTTCAGCAAGTTTTGTAAATACATAAACAATCAGCAAATACTATTGTAGACCAGGACAGAGCTTACTTACTTACTTATTTACTTATTTTTACTTACTTACTTACTTACTCACTCACTCACTCACTCACTCACTCACTTACTCACTTACTTACTTACTTAGTCCTAACATTAATAAAAGTGGTTTGTTGTTGTTAAAATTTTGACAACCAAATGCTGACCTTATTGCTCATAAGATTAGCAACTCAATATTGTGTTATTTTTTCCTAATTCAGAGTACTGTAGATAAATATTAATATTTGAAAATAAAAACTTTTATACTCCATCAGACATGGGTGATTAATTGTTTTATACCAGTCAGCTAGTTTTGTTTTTATTAGAAAGTTTGACTGAAAAAATCTTGGTTATCAATCCGTTGATTTTTTCCTCACTGTAGTATTTTGAGTGGAAGTAATTTTCTTTTAAAAGTTAAAGTATCTCTAGTTGAAGTACTACAGTATTTTTTAACATATCGATGTACTGGATGTTTATTTATTTCCTAAATGGAAATATGGTTAAAATGCTTGATGAATTTTTTTTTTTTTATGTTTAGGCCTTTATTAATCACCTGAAAAATGTTCGACTACTTGCAAGTGGGGTGTCACAAAAGGTAAGTGAAATTTAAATGCTTTTTAGCATTGATCAGCAAGTTTCAACACAGCTTTAAATTTGAAACCAAGTTTAAAGCTTATTATACTTTTTTTTTTGGATCAGTTTGAGGTTAGCTCTTGGGCATTAAAACAGCTATACCAGTTTAAGTATTTATTTGTTTGTTTGAAGAGACTATTTGAGCATTAAATACTCCAGTTTTGCTATGGCACCTTTGCAATATAGGAAAAACAACCTATCCAAAATTTTTAGATTCAAACATGACTTATGTCAACAAAGTTGAAACTTAATTTTCATTCTTGATTCTTAATCAACCTTACATATTCCTTTCTTTTTATGATTTTACCCATATGATGCTGCTTCACTCTCTTTACACATTGTTTATTATTATTTTTTTTTTTTTTTTGAAAGGTTGTTTTGATTCTGTTGAGATTTTCTAACATGCTGACCATTTTGAAAATTTTTACAGGCCTTAAACCAGTAAAATTTGGTCCAAGGAGTCATTATTAGATATTTTATTAGAATACGTTTTTATCCTGAAAGAAATTTCTTGGCATTTTTAGCGTGCTAGCCGTTTTTAAAACCTAAGAATTTTCACGCCTCAACGCTAGTCTGTTCTACACGTTATAAATTTTATATATTCTTTAATATATATATATATATATATTTTATATATTTGTATGTATATTTAATATTTATATTGCTTCAAATTCTTTCTGTATATGAAATACAATTAGCATAGATTATAAGGTCATATAGATTTTTAAAAATCTACCTTTATCATTTAATAAATACGTTACAGAGTGACTCTCAAGAAAATATAAAAAGGAAGCTAGTAAAACTTGCTTGCACAAGTTTTCTTCTGAAACATTTATCAGCATCTGTTTGATATCTTTAACAATTTTCACAACTGGATCTGAAAAAAAGTAGGTTTATCTATTATTTTTTTCCAGTTGCTGTTTTTTTTAGAACATGAAATTATTATAATGTGGTAATGTTGTTTTAGATTTTTTCATGGTCATTTTAGGAAAGAACTTTTGTAAAATTTTCGCAAAATCTATTAATTTCTTCAGGGTTTTCTTAAAATCAACGAACTTTTTAGGAGGCTTTTTACCACCTTACATGAACAAGACAAAAGTTTAATCCCTGACCCTCATCCTAAAAATGGTCAAATTTAGTCCTAATGAACATTTTTTCTTGAGAAAAATACTTTGGCTTATATGAGCACTTGCTTAAAATTTTGGTTTTCTTTGCAATGGACCGCAGTAACAGTGAACTATTTTTATTAAATTATTCTAATAAAAACACTTCAGATTACCCACACTAATCACAATCACTTTAAAGTGAGAACTTTTTATTTAAAAAAATGAAGCCTTGAATTCCAGGTTTAATGGTTGAATATATTAGTTTTTTTGTTTTTAGATTGCTATCAGTAAATTTGACCAAGACAAGTTCTTGCCGTATGAAAAACTCAATAAAAATTTGGATATTGTAAAAGACAGGTGAGCATCATACTCTAGAATCATGTTTTAATTTTGCTGTAGATTTAGCCTAATACTTTATATGTTGGATTAAAAGATCATAGATTTATTTATAATTATTAATAAATATAAATCATCACAAAGGAATAAAATTAACATCTATTTAGGTATTTATTATATAAAACAGATATTTTAGACTTGCCTGATGGCTTTTTTCTAAAATTTTTAATTTATTTTTTCTATACTTGTTTCTTTTTGAAAATCGTGTATGCAGTTTAAGGACTAGCACGACGGAACACATGGCTGCATACCAAAAATTCCTTTTTTTTAAAATTTCCAAGTCCCAGAACGAGTCAAAATAAAAAATTTTCCTCAAAAAATTATCCCTTTATGTTAAAATTTAGCACAATAGAAAAAAATATTTCTTATGATTTTAAAATTGTGCCTATAACAAAATTTTTGAAGGCTAGGCTCCATGCCTCTTAACAGATTTATTGAGTCCAAAAAAGTTTTTTGATGTCAGAAAATAATATTTCTGATTTTGATTTGTTGGCTGTTTTGAAAATTTGATTGTGCCCAGTGAACCATACTGTAATTTTTTATTTTGGTTGTTATATTAGAGTGTTTGCCTCACAGGTCAAATAACACCTACCTGTTTAATTTCCGTGATGTGATTTTAACTTGCTATAGTTATGGATTATAAATTTTGTTTTTTAGTCTTGATACTTGAAATTTGAATTTTATTTTACAAACCTTACCATAATAGTTACTGCTTCTGGTTGGTCTTGTTATGGAATATTTTAAATACCAGTTTGGTTTCTGGCACAGGAAGTTCAATCAAAGTGACAAGTCCCCTAGGGTATGGCCCCATGTTGTAAAGAATAATTTTCTATATTACTCTGTAAGTAAGATGTTATTAGAAAGGATGTCCTGTTTTCAAAAGTGCTCCAACACTTCATTAAATGATTACATTTGTCTGCTAAACTTGCCAGAATGTTAGTCTTATCCATTAAGTGTTTGCTGCAAGATCAGGAGATAATATATTGATGATTTAAACTTATTTAGCCTCTGGCATAATTGTTATTTAGGCTAGGCAGACCATTGACTATGTCAGAAAAAGTTCTCTACAGTCACTTGGAAGACCCAATAAACCAGGTTAGTTATTTTTTATTACTTAAGATATTTCATTTGTGATTTTAATAATAATCACAGGATTTGGAGGTTTTTTAATGCTTGACACAATGTCAAAGAGTCCAATTATTTTGTTAGAATTATTTTTTATTTGAATGTTTCATTTACTTATGAAATATTTATGACCTTTAATGATTTAATGATTTTGTGTAATTAAAAGTCAATCGAGAGGGGATTTATTTTTTAGTTAAACAAAATGGTACGCTAAAAGGTTTGATAACAAAGTGAAGTCAGCAGTTTTTTCAAAAATATGTTTTATATGAGTGAGCCGTTAAATTAGCCAATCAAAACAGACATAAGTGAGTAACCTCAAATGTTTTAGAAAAGCTAAACTTCCAAAAAGTTATGCTACTGAGTGAACACATCTCTAATTAAAGGTTTTGAAATGACTTATTTTCGCAAGAAAAATCGTTCTTGATAGCTTTTTAATTGGAATTGAGTTTTAAATTTTAAGTGGTTTTGATAACATCTTTATCTTGGTTACTGTTAGTTTTGTCTCTTAAATCATCAGACCAGTGTATAAACTTGAGAGTTTAGTAAAAGCGTAATGTTGACAAGTTCAATTTATGATCTACTATTGTGATATTATTTGATATCATTTAGAGAATTTTTACTGTTTCGATCATGTTTTTCATGATTCATGTTTTGAAAGCTTTTTTCTGTGCTGTGCCCAATTAAACTTGTTTTTCAGTGCAAATAATTCAAACTTCCCTTAGAAATTTTATTGTTATTTAAAATTTATTCAATGTTAAAATATGTTATTGTTAATTTTTTCATGTTTTATGTATTTATTAGGTTAATGAGGCCAATTTTTTTTTTTTTTTTTTGGAAGTTTATTTTTTTTTAGTGCTTGTTATTCACTAGATTCATGTTTTTTTTTCTAAGGACATCATCCGTGGCGAATCTTACTTGAAATTGAATCCTGATAGAGTTGCCATGCAAGATGCGACAGCTCAGATGGCTATGTTGCAGTTTATCTCTAGTGGTTTACCACGCGTCGCTGTGCCATCTACCATACATTGTGATCATTTGATAGAAGCACAGCTTGGAGGTGCTACTGATTTAGCTCGTGCAGTGGTAAGATTTCCCTATTTCTGAAATATTTTGTGTGTTTGGTTTGGTTTTTTTTTATCATTTAGTCAAATGATAAATAATGTTATAGCTACATATGGATAAAAACATGGAAACCTGTTATTCATACTATCTGTGAAGGTATAGATATAAAGTAATCTTAAAAATTGTACTAATTTATGAAAAATTTTTTTAGTAAAAAACATCCATGTTGTAGATTTATACAAAAAAAAAGTTAACAAACATCTCAGTAGAGTATTGTCTATTTTTATCCTAGACTATTCAGACAAAGTAGAAGCAAGTAATTTTTTAGGGCTTTTTTATTTTTTAGGATATTAACAAGGAAGTTTACAATTTTCTTTCCTCTGCAAGTAAAAAGTATGGTGTTGGTTTTTGGAAGCCTGGTTCTGGAATAATTCATCAGGTAAGTGGTTGTTACTTTGAATGCTCAGTACTGAGTGGCCAACTTGCATGTTCACCTCTTTTTGTAGTGATTTAATCTAATTTTAGATCAATAGAATTTGTCCTTTTGATGTTGTTTTTAATTCAAAATATGTTTTGAAAGGTTCTCAAAACTATGATCAACTCTCACATTTGTTTGCTACTTTTTTTCTCAGAAAATCTTTCAGGAAGTTTTATTTTTGGAAAACTGGACTTAGAAACATTTATGGTTAGGCCTAAAGACAATATTTTTCAGATAATTCCCAAAATAATAGCGTTGAATATTTTTAGGCTCGTATTATTGCTTGTCAAAAATACTTGTTTTCCGTCACTTATTTTCAATATTTTTCAAGAAATTAAGTTCTGATTCTATCAAAAGTTTGTTTTGAATAATCATTTATAGATCAGGATGCAATAATTTGAAGTCTATCGTATAAAATTATTTCATATCATTGTATTGTTAAAAGAAATAAGGTATAGCTAGAAGTTTTATTACTACTTATGAGATTGGTATGATGATAGGGGTAATGTTTTTTCTGAAAAAAATTTGCATGTAGAAGGTGATTATAGGATCATTTTTTTTTTGTAGTAAGATAGTTTATAACAAGGAACTTATATTTAAATAACATCTGTACTTAAACAATACATGGCTCTGAATAAATTTTATAATGTAAATGCTTCTCAGTTATTAATTAATATTAGAACATTTGGAATTATGAATCTGCCTTAAATGCTCTAAATAAAATTAAAGATTTTAGGTGGAAATTAGAGATCTTAATCTTTGATTATATCTAATGATTGACTTTATGTTTAGAATTGAGATACCCAATAAGATTTCAATAAATGCTCACAAAGAGTCAAATTAGATTAACAAAATTCAAAATGGTGATGTCTTCATTATTTAGTCTTCTCCCAATGAGACTATAATCTCATTCATAATAAATTTTTTTTTCCCTAATAAAGGTTCGTGTAGGTTTAGATTCTACTCCATTTATAATAAATTAAGCAAGGAAATGTATCTTCTAGAGCTGCAATTGATAAAGTACTTGCTTTCCTTTTTTAACTGGTGATCTATAGTTTCTGATAGTTTTAAAAATATTGGTTAATTCGAAATTTCCTTCTGACCAGCATTTTGTATTGGAAGGTCTTTCAGTTGTTTCGGTCATTGTTATGAAGGTTTTGGAATCCATTATACTTGCTTTGCATGAAGTTGTAAAGCCTATGAATATGAGTCCAAATATTTGTCAAGATTCTTTGGTATCACTGAAATAATTTTTTTTATCGCCTAGTTTGTAAGATCATTAAACTTTAATATTTTTATACTGGTAGAGGCTGGTAGTTATATTAAAAATTAGTAACTTCACAGATTATATTTATTATTATATTATATATATAATATGTTTGAAATATGTTTAGATGTTGAAGCTTATTTAAAGTAAGTATAATGGTTTGAAAAATGCAATATACAAAAAAAAAATTTTTGCTTTTTAATAATCCTAAGACCAAAATCATTTGAATATATTAAAGTCAATTATTTTAGATTATTCTTGAAAACTATGCTTTTCCTGGTGTTTTGCTCATTGGTACTGACAGTCATACAGTTAATGGTGGTGGCTTAGGAGGTGTAACCATTGGTGTTGGTGGTGCGGATGCAGTTGATGTCATGGCTGGTCTTCCTTGGGAATTGAAATGTCCAAAGGTATGATTTATAAATATATATTAATAAATTCATGACAATGTCAAATAATACATGTTTTTGATGTTCTGCATTCTGATCACTTTAAATAACATTGGCTTTTTATTATCAACAACTAGGGCCCAAAGCTGAAAATCAGAGAAACATATTTAGTACTAGATTTAATGTAAGAAAGCCAATAAAAAAAGGTGATTTGTGCTTGAACATAAAACTTAAGTTTGGAGATAAAATATTTTTAAACTTCCGTATTTTGTTTTTCGATATATACTGATATTTAAAAAAAAACAACCTGTTTTAGTAAAATCTCCTAAATATTTTTTCAAGGTGTAAGCCATGATAGAATTATATTGACCATTTGTTTCAGTGGGGGAAAACTCACTTTCCTTTACCCTTCTCCTCTCTTTCCCTACTGAGCGCAGCCCACCATGGTTGGGCTGCGTTTAAAATTTTTTTAAATTAACATACCTATAGATTGCCTCTAAGGACTAATTCAAGTCATTGTTAATAAATTTCTTGCTTCAAAAAATCAGTCAAGATTATGTTTTGTAACAAACATTTCAAGCAAACATTGAACGATAGCTTAACCTACAATTTTTAATCTTGTATGTTTTTTTAACGGAAATTTCAGGACTAAGCACCCTCCCCATCATACAAAACTATTTTTTATAATTTTCAAATTAAATCAAACTTGTGTATTTACTTTTACATCAGTCAAAATGGACAAAAGAAAACTCTATGTAAGAGAACCATTTATGTTATGTTTTACACGGTAAAGTAAAAATCGATATACCAACAACAGGCTCTAGAATGTTTCAACAAAAGCTAACAAACAAACAAATAGTTCATAAAACATATTTTTAAAGTTTGATTCTTATCTTTGGATTTAACCTTTTCAACTCATCTACAAACGATTCAAACTCAAAATCTTGGAATCGTTGCAGACTCTCTATAGAAATGCATAGAAGAATTTAAGAAGTTTTTAATTTTTGAAAGGAAACCTTAACACATGCAACACTTAAAAAGTAGCATTAAAGAAAGATTTAGTAAGTTTACTAAGTGAAACTGTATATTCTTGAGCAGAAAAAGCTGGGGAAAAACATCAGTACTGTGCTGCAATTCAAATGCTGCATTTCTCAGTCTTTTGCTTGTCTGCTATGGCCGGAAATGAGCAGTTATTTTAACAGTGTTTAAAAGTAACCTTGTTAAAAGATCAACTATAAATATTTATGACAGGAAGTTTATAAGCATATCTTTCAAATAATAAACAGCGAACAATGTACATTTTGAAACTTTTTTTGTAGGAATTGAATTAAAAATTAATAAGTTAATAAATAATAAATAAATAATAAATAATAAGCAGTTCATGAACAATTAAATAAATAGTAAAATTGGATTGGTAAACTAAATAACTTTGCCATTTGGAAATTAGAGAATTTATTTTACATTTGGGAATTCATACGGCTAGCCAGAGCACCTGGATTACACCCTGTTTATACCTATTTGATTTAATGATTACTGTTAGGTTTTATTGGAATTTAAACAAGTTTGAATAATGGAATTGCATGTATCATATACAGCACAAGTGTTTTTAGTTTATGATTTTCAAAGCTTTATTTGAGAAAGTATGTATAGTCAAATTTATGACTAAGCATAATTTTTTTGTTTAAAACGAATATCATCTCTTCTTATTGGGTTAAGTTTTAAAGAAATGTTATGTCTTTTATATGTAGGTTTTTGGGAAAAAAGTACGAAGATACTAACTAACATGAAATATATAAATATAATAATATATAAATATATAATAGGTTTTGGGAAAAATTATAGTTCAATTCGTTGATGTATTAGCAATAGTATGAGCATAGTAAAATAAGTGAAATTGCAATTGCTGTTTATGAATAATGTAAACAATATTTAAAATAGATATAAAAAGATATATAGGAAACAAATAGTGAGAGAGAGAAAAAAAAGAAAAAAAACAACTTGCAGCAAGCACAGGTATGGAAATATCCTCTCCATACTTTAACCTTCCTTTTAAAAGTCATGATGCTATTACTGTTTTTGATCTCATTGGGAAGATTATTCCATCAGGGCAAACTTTAAAATGAAGTGAATTTGCGCCATACGTAATACAACGAGCTAGAGGTAGTTTAAGAAGTCATTTGGTTTGCAGGTTATAAATCATGCTTTTAAAGGAGACTGTTTCCCTGAGCAGTTTAGGATTGAGCTGGTTTAAAGTTTTATAAACCTCAGCTACTACTTAACCACAGTTGAAGTATTATGGATGGTGCGGCCTTTATCTGACACTATTAAGTCAGATAGACATAGAGGTATCATTATAGACAGCATACAGCATCCATTTATAGGTATATTTATGAGATCCATACCAGAATTATTGCAGAACATCCAAATTATAGGGCCATAGAAAAAATAAGTCATTATATAGGCATTTAAAATATCTTTGGCCTGAGAGATGCTCAATGCATGCCTAATTCTAAGCAGGTGCAAATTTTAATACTTGCATATTTACAAACTCTTCATATGTCTGGAAAAACTTGAGCTACAGTCATATTAATAATAATATAATAAATATATAGTTCATGCAACACGGAGGTTACAATTATACAAACAAAAAATTAGGTGTAATATTAAATAAATGTTTATTATAAATACTAAATAATAACGAAGTATATCAGGGATATAGAAATTAAATTTTGTGAACCATTGGAGATACCTAAAGGCAGAGCAATTTAAAGGATCACCAAATAGAACATGTAAATAAATGAAAATTATGACTAATAATTCTACTGCCTCAGATACTAAAGATTTTTGCTGAATGTCATAAATTGAAAATGAGGTTATTACGAAACCATTTTGTTATGACTAAAATAAAACGAACTTTTGATAATTTCAGTAAATCTAGCATTAATAGCTGAAATTAATGAATGGTATCTTTCACTCGCATAGCACCTTTCCGAATATATCTTTTTCTTGGGCTGAGAAAAATAAAAACGAGAAATTTCTATATTTAAAAATCTATTAATGATTTTTTTTTTCTTTTTAATTTTACATTAAGTATAGAGGGCTCTTTGATTCAAAAACCTTTGTGACTCTTGAGCCAAAATTGGTTATTTTTTTCAACAAATATGGTTATTTTTTTTACCAAAAATGGTGTTGTGAATTTTTTTCAAATCCATTCAGTCATTTTTGAAATCTCCTTGAGCTTAAATAGCAACCTGCTAAAGCCTTTCATTTTTTTTTTGTTGGTTTAGTTACAGCGCCCAGTATGGTAATTTTAAATCCAAAAGCAATATTTCTCTCAAATTTCACTTTTGTTTCAAGTTGAAGGAATGTAGAGGGTGTCATGCAGAATATCTAATCTATGCAAGAAATTTTGTTGCAAATCTGCTGAAGTTTTGTTTGATGTTTAAAATTTTTTATCTTGCTGCATATTGGCTATCTAAAATAATTTGTGTCTAGTCTTAGAAAAAGTCAGATTTTGTCTAAAAAGGATCTTTTTGCATTTTTTAAAAAAGTTTGGATTTTGTTGATTTGTTAAAAGATTTCTTATAATCCTTAGATTTTTTTAGCAACAACAAATTAAGATACGTGACAATTTTATTGCCAATTTAATTACCGGGTGTCTAGTTACTAGATGATTGATGTGTTTTAATGAAGTTATTAGTAGATTTTCTGTTGGTCAGATTTGTTACTTAGCATTGAAACTTCACCGAGCCTGTTAGGTTCAGTAATACTTAACGACAGCAAGACTGAACAGCGTTACTGCTGTGGCTGTCATGAAAAATATCTGAAATTAATTACTATATTAGTTTTATTATTATAAGTTAAGATGATTTTTAACATTTTCACCATGGTTAATTTATGGTTAAGTTAATTCACTTTATCACCTAACAGTAACGAGAGCATAAAACTTTACAGAATGAAAAAATTTGGATTGTTTCTTTTTTTATCACATTTTGAAAGATATAGGCATTTGGATTATTTGCGATTCTACTGTATGAAATATTCAAAAATCAAAATTTATGTAATTTAAGTTTATAAACAATCTATTACCAACAAAATATCATAAAGATAATGTGTATAAACACTTAATTAGAGTCACTACTACTACTAATTTCTTCAAACTTCTGCTTCGTTTGGTACCGCTCAAAGCAGCCCTGTGGAATACACAGTCCTACATCACACCAATGAAAGTCATTAGTTTTGGATATTGTGTAGATACGCTTGTGTAAAAAATGAATCCTGATAAGTACCCTGTGGTACTGTCACAAAGCATGTACAGCTTTACATCATAACGTTCTCTTTTGGAAGGAATGTAGATACGGAAGCTCAAGCGCCCTTTCCACAAAGAAAGATATTTTTCGATTGTTATATTATGTTCAGGAGAATATAAAATTGCAAATCTATTTGAATGATGAGTGATCATCTCTCTCAGCTTACATAATGGATCATCTAAGTCTTAGTCTCTGTTGTTGAAATAAATCATGGATTAAATTTGTCAAAATTGGTCACGTCGCATTAATCGACTAAAGATTAATGTTGCAATCATTGTATCAGTCAACCAATATAGGTCGTACTCTGGTTTATGTACAACCCCTATCAGAAAGTTTGTAACCGTAATATAACCCTGTTTTTTTTATCAATAATAAATAATTTATTGTTCCTTCTTACAAATTACAAATATTATTATTGATCTTTTGAGAAATGTTATTTGTTTTTTCATATTTTATGCTCAATTTAGAGAAATATATATTCTTTTTTTTCAGTTGCCTAATCCTGTCCTCTAATAAATAAAAAACTTACATTAAAGTTTTTTATCCAATAATACTAAAATATCATTGCTTAGGGCACAAAATGTACAATGTTGACAATATTTGAATAAACATAACAGACTAAACTTCTCTATCCTAAAAGATATACTGTATAATAACTGAAATATAAACATGATGATGCTATTTGACAAGACTGCATAGATTTGTTATGTATGTTGGAAAGTTCACATGGCAAATGATTTTACTTTAGATTAAACTTGTTTTCCAATCCATCTTAAAAGGGAAAATGACAATAATTGAGGTTTTGTGGAACATTGAATTTACATTAATTTTAAGTCAATCTGTTTTTTCTCATAGTTAAACACTTAAAATATGTTTTCATGTCCCAACTGACGGTAAAAAATCCTAGTCAGAGTCATATACAGGTGTATTTTGGGAGTCCAAACTATTGACTAAAATCTTAAAATTTATCATGTTTTTATAAATTTTCGGGTTTACTCTAGAAGTAACATTTTCAGGTTACTAAACTTTATATCTGAAGCTAATTATAACAATTTTCCACAATACCAGGATAAATAATTTTAAATTTTTATTCACCGAACTGAAGCAAACTATGTGTTCCCAAACTAACTCTGGATATGACTCTGCTAAGAAATTTATTTTAGATCTGATAAAGGGAATTATATTTCATTGTTTACTCTGAAACATAAGTTTACTGATAGAAGTACAATTATAAGTTACAAAAAGGTTGTTTGCGAACAACAAATATTGTGCTGTTAAGGCTGTTAAGGCTGCAAAGAAAGCTCATCTACTTGTAAGGTATTATTCTTTGTGGCAGAATTTATGATGGTAATATAAAAAGTTAGTTGTTTTTTTAGGTGATTGGAGTGAAATTGACTGGTTCATTGAGTGGTTGGACATCTCCCAAAGATGTAATTCTGAAAGTAGCTGACATTCTTACAGTTAAAGGTGGTACTGGAGCTATAGTGGAATATTATGGTCCTGGTGTTAACTCTATCTCATGTACAGGTACGCCACTAATAATTATTCAATTTCAAAAAAATCCATCTAAAGGTTCTAAATAGTAAACGTAAATGATCTGTCTTGTGGTGGTTGCGACTTGTTTTGTCATTTTATCTATTAAATTTTATCTATTGAGTTTTTACATTCTGTGTGAAACTGGTGTAGAAATATTTTAAAGAAATTGTTAAAAAATTTGTTTTTTGCCTTATATGAATAATTTAATGAGAAAATTACAGGAAATACATTTTGGGAATTTAATAAAACTAGATTTGAAAATCTTTACAACTGCTTAAAAATGGATAGTTTCTAAAGGAAAAAGGGTCAAATCACCTGGATAATTTTATGCATTCAACATTTAAAGATATTTTGCTAAAGTGTTAGTTTAGTTCTTGTTTTGTGATAGGAAAACTACCACTTAGTGAAGAAGCAAACCTTATAAAACATTGATTTTAAAATATGTGTATTGTTTTCTTGTTAATACTTCATTAATGTATAAACGATTAAGTTCTTTGTAGACTTCTAAGGATTAGTTGTTAAAAAATAACCATTACACAGTCGGAACAACAGTTGTTACAGAATAATTGCCAGAAGAAAGAAAAATGTATTTTTTTGCCACAAATGTATTTGAATATTTATTGATAAACAGTTTTGTATAACACGCTTTCATTATTATCCAAGTTAAATAATGTAAGCCTTAGTGAAGTTTTTTGTCTTTGTATCAAATTTCAAAATTTCTTGCATCATTAATTACTTGAAGATTCAAGTTGACATGAAAAATTGTTGTAATTTTAAAGTTATTAAATGTTTCATTTTATTAAAGGTATTCCAAGCTACTCTGAGATGTTGTTTGTCTATTGAAGATAGAAAAAGAATGTATTTTGTTCCAAACAAAAATAAAAAAAAAATTTCCTACAAACGTTATACAGTCTTTCCTATTTTGATTTTTTCCCACTTTAACAGATAACTTTTCTGTTTTCTTTTTGGATAAAAAAGTAGACTAGCTTCCATTCTTTTATAACCTTAAATGGAACATTCAAATGTTTTTCTGATGTACTATTTATCGTTGTTTAAATTTTGCTAAAACAGTCGATATTTGCTTTTTACATTTCAAAGATGATCACACGAGATGTGACAAGAATAAAGTGTCAAAGAAGTTTCTGCTTGGCTCTATTCCCACGATTTTTTCTCGTAAATATAGACCGAATCTCCGCTTTTCTTTAAAACTACCCGCAGAAAGTAAGCAACGACACGAGGTTAGGTACCAAGCAAATTTTTTAATATTTTATGTAAATCGATATAAAAAGAAGGAACATAATTTCATCATTGATCACATTTTGAAAATGTTTAATTTTCCTTTCTCTTTTAGGCTTCTTACTTTGTTGTGTTTTTAACAAGTAATTGTAAGAAGCACATAATAATGTGCATATACAATGATATGCATTGAAGCATGATTGCTCAATATGTTTGTAAATTTACTTATTATGTCTTAAATATACAATATTCCATGTCAGGTTTTGTTTATTTCTTGATGAAATTCTGAGTAGAAATTTTCGTGAGCAGTTAAGTTTCTTGTGGAGAATTTATATTTTACATTTTTTACACCAAACTAAGATAAATTTATCCTAATCTAAAGGGTATTCATTAATGATATATTTTGTTTTTAAGGGATGGGTACTATTTGCAACATGGGTGCCGAAATAGGAGCTACTACGTCTATATTCCCTTTCAATGAACGAATGACACGGTATCTCAATGCTACTGGCCGATCAGAAATAGCTTCATTAGCAGAGCAATACCAAGGTTTACTTCAATCAGATGAGGGTGCAGAATATGATGAAGTCATTGAAATCAATTTGTCTGAGGTGATATTCTTTGTATGCATCTTTCACATTATTGCTATATTTTCAGGAACATCCTAAGCTACACCAAACTAGTCATTTAAACTAGTTTTTATACATTTTTAAAGACAATCCCTCAACATAAATGAATGATTATGCCTCCGCACTGTCGCTTAATAATCCTCTTTAATAAACCCCATCCTCATATAATTTTATAACTTCATGTTTTAGCTTGAGCCACATGTTAATGGTCCTTTTACACCTGATCTTGGACACCCAATCTCTAAGCTTGGAGAAAGAGCTAAAGCTAATGGTTGGCCAACAGAAGTAAAAGTTGGTAAGTTGATTTAAATGTATTGATTTTATGCTACATGTCAACATTTTTGGATCTCACAATAGCTGATAGTAATTGAAAAATAATTAAATCTAAAGAATGAAGAAGCCTTTAAAACAAGTAAAATATCCATATAATATTTTTGGGAACATCGTTTGCAAAGAATTAATTTTATAGTGTTTGTTTTTTTCCGAAATTACGCAACGAGGTTGAAAGAATGGGTGGAAATAAAATTGAAATGTAACCAGTAATAGCTTAATGAAAATGGAGATTAGTTTTGCGTATATTTATTGAATTATAAAAGTAATAATATGCTACGCAATATGTGGTATATTAAGAATCAGAATTAGAGTGTTTGTAACTACAACATTACTAATATTTTTGCTCGATATATCATTAAAAAGAGTATTAAATAAAAATAGAACAAAGGTTTATGTTGCAAGTTTGATTAAGTTTGTAAAATGGCCACAACTTCTGATGTTTGTAAAATCAGTGATGATATTTTATATTTCACTAGGACTTATTGGGAGCTGTACTAACAGCAGTTATGAAGATATGGGCCGCTCAGCTAGTTTGGCTAGGCAGGCTTTGGACCATGGTATCAAAGCTAAGTATGTTTAAAGCTTTAATTTAATGTTAATACTGCAAATGACCTGAGCTTTAAATCTGTCATTTGTGTTTTTACCTATTTAGAGAGTTATAGTTTGGTGATCTGTAATAAAAACATAATGAACTTCAATTCATAATATTTCAAAACTTTGTAAATGAACTGGAAATGTTGTATTTTAAGTGGGTGCTTTGTGGAAAATAAAAATAAGTATTTAAAATAAAATTTGATCTAATGCAAACAGATTAGATCCTTATTGGTAAAGCAACCGAATCGGAATATGATTATTTTTAACAAAATGTATCGCCATGGCTTTATAAGCTCTATGTACTGTATTAAAAGTAAGATTTTTAAATTTGTCAAAATCGATATAAAGTTGGTTGCAGCTCTAAATTAATGTCTTTACACTCTATGTTTATCTGAAAAATTTTGATGCATTGTTGGCCATAATTCTATGTGTATGACACTTAGCTCTAGTGACAGCCAAATGTTCAAGACTGATTAACTACCAGGTTCCCTTTCTATATAAGTTGAATATTGAATCTTAGATCTCTCTTCACTATTACACCTGGCTCAGAACAAATCCGTGCTACTATCGAGCGAGATGGTATAGCTGAAACTCTCCGAGATCTTGGTGGTTTAGTTTTGGCCAATGCTTGTGGTCCCTGTATTGGTCAGTGGGACAGGTAAGATATTTAATGACTAAGCATATTTTTTGTGTATAGTATCAGAATTGTGCAATAAATATTTACCAAATTTCCAGTGGTATCTAACCTTACAGAAAATTTCAACACATATTACCGATAAAGTCAGGAAGAAAAATGATTTTCTGACGACCTATTCATTGTCAAGCTACAGATGTTTAGTTGAATTGTGTTATAAATTCATGCTAGGTTCAAAAAAGAAATACAAGATTTTTTTTATAAAATACTTAAGATTTATTATCATCCAGGCAATAAGTCTTAATTGTTTTTATGAGAGGATGCGTTGCTGAAAGTGACTATACTTCAAAGTCCTTTTATAACCAGTGTCAATGCAAATGCATTATAATTTTGCTTCTTATTTTTAGGCAAGATGTACCTAAAGGCACAAAAAATACCATAGTATCATCTTACAATCGTAACTTTACAGGACGAAATGACGCAAATAATAACACTCATGCTTTTGTTACTTCACCTGAACTAGTCACTGCACTAGCAATTGCAGGTGACCTCTCCTTCAACCCACTTACTGATGAATTGACAGGTGCAGATGGCAAAAAGTTCAAATTAGAATTTCCATCAGGTGATGAGCTTCCGTCACATGGGTTTGATGCTGGTGAAAACACTTACCAAGCTCCACCTGCTGATGGCTCATCTTCCACTGTCAAAGTTGACCCAAGCAGTGACCGTTTAGAATTGTTATCACCTTTCAAAGCATTTGATGGGAAAGATCTCATTGACATGCCAATATTAATCAAAGTAAGTTTTTAGACTTTATGTTTAACCCAGAGATCTTATCAATTCACTAATGTGTGTCATTTGTGTCTGGCTGGATGTTTATTTCAGAAACTTTTCGTAATTACTTTTCTAAAATTTTTTATCTTTATGTGAAAATATAAATTTTAAGAGGCAATATTTTTGAAAAAAATTCTCATTTTCCAATATTTGTCCAATAGTGTAGGCCATTATGCCAAATTTTATATGAAATTTTTAACCCGCTGGATTTGAATGTTAAAAGCGATTTATTACTTAATGTTAAAGTTTAACCATTAAACAAGTAAGAAAAAAAAATTATATATATATATATATATGTAGATGTTTACATTTTTTAAACTTCAGACGAAAAATATTTAGGACTGGGATAAAATTGGGTAAATAAAAAAAAAAAATCATATATTTCGTTGGAAGGCTTTTGATGATATGAACTAAAGATCCTAAGTAACATCGGTCTAAAAATGTACCAGTAAGGAGTTAAAAGTGTTTTAAATAAGTCACGTGGTATAATATTTATAAATAAATTGTTAAAGATCGGTGATATTTAGGTAAATCATAAATATAACTTATTATTTTTCTTTTTAAATATCTTGCTATAATATGTTTAGATTATTAGATTATTATTGTATATGTTAGGTTAATATTCCTGAAATTATTATCATATGATATCATATAATTATATCATATTATCATATAGTATTTGTTATTGTTTGTCATGATTAAGTATTATTAATCATAATTAAATATAAAGTATGATTAAGTATTAGTTAATATTTATTAATTTATATCATGTTTAAAGAACATCTATTTTTAGATTTAGAGGTGAGAAATTTAAATGTTTCCATACTCTTATTTTATTTTGAAGTACTTTTAATTACGACGGAAAAATATCTACCAAAAAGTATTGCGGTGATATGGAAAGGGTTAATGAGAGATAAAATAGAATTTATTGGAAATTATTTTATTCATTTTGGAAATCATGGACATCTCAAGAGAAGCATTCCTTTCACTGCATAAAAAGCAGATGACATTTTAAGAAATGTCATGTTTTTCCTAATAATTCGAACCACAAAGAATATGTTTCCAGGAATTTAAGAAAATTATTAGAAACCAGTTTTTTTGGAACGGTATCAATTGTTTAAAAAGCCATCCTCTTTGGCTAACGAAAATACTTCATATTACAGAAAGTTTTACTCAGCAACTACCAATAAAGAATCTATTGTTCGTGTACAGAGAGGTGATTTGAAAAAAGGAAATAATGATGAAATTAGATCAAAAGCTAAAGGGAGACCATCTAAACATAAAAGTGACTCCTGTGTTGCAACATCTGATAAAATTTCTTGAAGAGAAAATTTAAAATAATAAAGGTTAAATAAATATTTAAGATTTATGTTTGTTATGTCAAGAGCTGAAATCTTGTTGAAAATATGGGTAACCAATTTATTGACATTAGGAAAAATACACACGTTCTAAAATAAGAAAGCGATAAAGTTTTCTAAAAGCAGAAACCCTTCCACTATCTGCTGTTGCATTTGACATAAAGTACCATCGGAGATGTTTTATTACTGCAAAAAAAAAAGTAAAGAAAAAAGAAAACCATGAAGCCCAAATAGTTCCTGACGCAATTGGACTTGTGATTTCTGATTTAGAACTAATTTAGAGTATAAAGTATAGACTTAAAAACCTATCACATAAAGTTCTTAATATGAATGATTAGCAAAGTTGATATCGTGAAATTCTACTTGAGAAAAATGCGCCATTAACTAGAACAACTTTTTATAAGAAATATATAAAAAAGCAAGTACAGGAAAATATTTAAAATCTTCACTTTAATATGTCTTCATGCAAAAACAAGCCCGAACAGCTAATGTCGAAAGATGCTTCACAGACAGCTTATCAGACAATTCTTGAAATGGAAGATCTAAATGACGATGTAAAGGCGTTATTCAAAACACCATGTATTTTGAGGAATGAGACACTAAAGTCGACAAATTGGAAGTTCACAGGTATCTTTTACTATTTACTTACTTCTTTATTTCATGAAATTAAATAAACACTCCTCAAAGTAATAAAAACTTATTGTTTGAAAAATATTACTCGTGTTATGTATCTTTGCTTTTATTTTTAAAAACAAGATTTGCAATGCTCTAGATGATTTTTTCTTAATTTTTTTTTTTTTTTTAAAGTTGTATAAATCATACATCTTTTTTTTTGATTGGTTTTTTAAAAAAAAAATTTAAATTATTTTTTGTAACAAAGAAACCATTATAATATTTATTTAGATACCTTTACTGATTATCAACCCCTCCTCTCATAAAAACGTTCTGTTTGCAAACACGTTATTAAAGGAAAGCGTTATAGTAAAACTGAAAGCTGTGGTATTGCTGAATAAAGATGCATCGATACTGTCTCAACACTTTATCCAGGTTATAAAACCAAATAAAAAAATTTCATATCAACCAAGAGAAAATTATATTCTTTTTAGGGACGCACGCCAAACTCCTCAATCTGTAGGATTAACATTTGATGCTTATACTGGTACAAGGTAAAAACCACTTTCAAAAACTTGAAAAATTAAATTTAGGAATTTCCTACAAGAAAGTGCTAGAAATAATGAACAATGTTGCAAATAGTGTCTTACAAGAAAGTAAAAAAATCATCAAAAAATTTATGTTTTCCCTATTAGCTTACAAAGAGTCATTTTGTTTATTTTTCTATTGACAACATTGATTTCCTAGAAGCGTTTGAAGACACCCTCAGTATTAAAGTTCATTCGAAATGAACAGAGCATCATGAACTAAAAGTTATAAAAGCATTAAAGAATCGCAATGAGCTGAAAAATAACTTGAATCAGTCATCAAGCTTCACAGTAATCCTTTTATTTATAACAAATGAAATTATCAACGATTCTACTGCTACTGATATGCTAAAACGTGATGAAGTTGGAGTGGATTTGTTCAAAAACTTTGTTGAAGAATGTCTTAACAGAGATCCTAAACTGTCAATAT
Source organism: Euphysa ruthae (assembly GCA_035046665.1). Lineage (NCBI taxonomy): Eukaryota > Metazoa > Cnidaria > Hydrozoa > Anthoathecata > Corymorphidae > Euphysa > Euphysa ruthae. Next base: position 5,464 of record JAUZNK010013003.1, on the reverse strand, counting down.
GGGATCCAATCAAGCAGTGAAAAATTTCCACATTCATGAATTTGGCTAAAACTCTGCCAGTCAAATCAACGAATAAAACAGCAAACCTAAAAGAAGAAAGAGGAATGTTGCAGCAATTCATAATTGCATCGAGAAGTCGTCCAGATCTTGATCTGAAACATTGCATTGAAAAGTATGAGTTTGGAACTAAACCAACCAAGATCACTTTTTGCATCCAATGTAATCCTTGATGGTAATCTTTTGCCAGCTTATGACAAATTAAAAATTCTTCACTAACTGGAAACATTGACCCCCTTAAATATTGAAAGTAATACTACTCCAGATATCACTCCAGCAAAAAACAGTTGTAATATATGATGGTATGCGATCTTGCAAAACAATTTGTAAACATGTTAAACAATACTATCTAAACTTATCAATAAGCTTGAATAAGTTGTACGTTAAAACCTGTTTTATACCGGGTGTTTCAAAATATAATATAATTTAAATGTCTGCTTCCAAATAATTCCTTGGTAAAATATGATAGCAATATATCTCCTGATATCAGTTAAATCAATTGGTGACCACCGTTTCATTCTTGAAAGTGGTTTAAGTTCTTTCTCAGCTATAATCTGCTCAGAAAATGAATTAGCTTGATCAGCTATGTACAAAGTTTAAAAAAGAGTTCGAAAAAAGAAAGTGGATCAAAGAAAGTCACAGTTGAATTACAGCCAGATATTCCAATGAAAAACAAGCTTGCTTTATGGACTGGGGGATCAGCACTCCATTCTGGGATAAACTTTAGCTGCAGGCTCTGAAACGTTTCAACAAAAGCTAATAAACAAACAAATAGTTCATAAAATATATTTTTAAATTTTTATTCTTATCCTTGGGTTTAACCTTTTCAACGAGCATTTTTTACAAACATTTCAAGCTCAAAGTCTTAGAATTGTTGCGGGCTCTCCCTAGAAATGCGTAGAAGACTATGGAGTTTTTTCATTTTTGAAAAGAGACACTCAACACATGCAATACTTATAGGGAACATTAATGAAAGCTTTAGTAAATGCATGCGGCTGGAATGCAGATCATGGCATAATTTATAATTTTCAATATCGATTTTAAACTTAGTGTGGGGGTATACTTGCTCCTTAGCTTTGTTGACCTTGAACGATATTTCAGCCAACAAAAATTTTCTTCAAAATATTTTAAAACGAATTGAAGCAACAAGTATAATTTTGTCGTAGTTTTTCATAAATTAAAAGTAGAATGAATAAGTTTACATATTTTTCAGATAATTAAAACATTAGTAGCTGTAAGGTTAGCCGCAAACTCATAATATTTAGCAATAATATCAACCAACTCTTATCATAACTTACAATATCAGTTGGAGATACAAAGATGTAAAAACAAATGTTAAGGTTGCTTAGTAATTGTATTTAATATAGTAATTGACACCGTATGCCCAAACTGAAAACTTGTTTATTTTTTTAAATTCTTCTTTTTCATCACTTTGGTACATATTTTAGCTTGTTTAAAACCCACAAAATAATTTTTGAAATCATAGTTCCGAGAAATTAGCGATTATTTTAAATAATAGTATCGGCGATGTAAAGACAAACAACAGAACAATGGGATTTAAAACAGACCAGTGTACGAGATTTAATTGTATGATATTCAAATATGTTTATATACTTACAGTGTTTGAAGGTAACCTACTTAAACTATCAACTATAAATATTTATGGCGGGATGTTTATAAACATATCTTTTGAATAATAAACAGCGAATATTTGATTAATACACATTTTAAAAATTTTTTTGGTAGGAATTGAATTAAACATTAATAAATTAATATGTAATTAGTAAAGAATTAAATAAATAGTAAAAAATTGAATTGGGAATTCCAATAACTTTTGAAAGTTTACACCCTGGAAGAAAATTGCTGATGTTTTAGTTTTAATTTATATTATTATTTTCCATATTTACTTAAATGAAAGTGCAAATCTCTTTGCCATATCATTAAGACACTTGAATGAATATTTCTCTAACCGTCATTTTCTGAAAATAATCAACCATTTTACATAGTCAGCTATAAAAAACTGTTTTTTCACTTAAAGGGATTGTGCTTATATGCTTTTCAACATAACAAAAATCTGTATGGAGTAAGTTTTATAAGATAACCTTGGGTACAAAGTGGTTCCATATAGCTATTATAAAATTGATAAAAAGCTGGTGTAGAGAGCTTGGACATTGTTTCGGAGCAGTGATATCTATTCATAATTTGCTATGAGAGTTAATTTCCGCTTGTGGGTTTTATTTATTTTTAAACCCTTTAAGCACTTTCGTTAGTGTTATTCTTTTATTTAGGTTAAAGGAAAGTGTACTACAGATCATATAAGTATGGCTGGTCCATGGCTCAAATATAGAGGACATCTCAATAACATCTCTAACAACATGTTGATTGGGTAATTTATTTTTTACATACTGTAACACCAGATTTTCGTTGGAATTGGGCTTAGTTTTAATAAAAGTCTGTTTTAATTTCAAGCGATCAAAGTGAGAATTGTTATCTTTTTATTATTCAAAATTTTTTACCATATAGAATAATAAAAAATAAAAGTGCAAAAGTGTTTTTTTTATAATATTTCTTTACAATATGGGATGTTTAATAAATTAGCTTTTAAGTCTTGTAGTAGATTGCTTACTATGAAACTATTTTTTTTGAGATGTTATTGCATTTTTTACTGTTAGCTTATAGTGAGTTTAATGTGTGTAAAACTTATTAACCCTTCTGTTATTTCAGTGTCTTTAACCAATGATTAGTCTGCATGCGTGATGATTCTTCCAGTATATCAGCTTTTTTAGCCAACGATTAATCTACGCATATAGTAATCTTTGTTTTAGTATGATAGCTTCTCTTTTCAATGATTCATTCTGTGTATTGGCTTTCTTTACCGATAATTAATTTAATCATTTTATTTTTATTTAAACGCTTTTTTTTGCGTGTGAACCAATTCACTGGTAGCCATACCTAAGGTTGAAATTGATTTTCAGTTTTGTGGGAATTATATTGACGTGTTGCAATTCATAACACTTGTGGTAACGAGTTTTCAGAGAAGAGCAGTCTCGAACAAATGTTTTTGATTTGAGTCTAGCCAAACCAATTCCTGGAAAGGACAGAGGACTTTATTACTCTCAATCTCAAAAGTAAACAGTATATAAGAAGGTGTCATCTCTAGTGCGAGTAATGTATTATGTAAAATAAAGCATCATTTTGAGATTAACCTTGGTAGCGTATATGCTCAACTTCTAACGAGAGTATCAGTTCAGAGAGCCTTTTTAAATTTTAATTATCAAGATTCATTAATATTTGTTCTTTTCGATACTTTTTTGAAATTGAAAAAGTTAAGAATAACGATATTTTAGAAAACGTTGGTGACACAAGAAAAAGATGTTGTTCATGATGAGTTTATAATATTTCTTTGAACTGCTCAAGGGAAGAAACCTGTAATCAAGTCCAGGTCTTCATTAGAACATTACAAGAAGCTTGTTTATCACAATTTGAATAACTCTTTAAGGTGTTGTTATTTTTTTGGGAGAAATTGTCATATTTTGAAAACCGTAGATATAACTTCAATTTTTCTTTTAATTTTCTGCTTTAGAGCTATCAATATAGAAAATGGTGAAGCTAACAATGTTAAAAATCAAATTTCTGGGGATTATGGTACTGTTCCTGATACTGCTAGACAATACAAGGTGAGAGACGCTCAACATTTGTCATTTCAAGCAAATCGTTAGGATTTGACAACTGAGGGGATGAGAATAAAGATTTTGTCAGGTCACTCTTCCACTACTAAGTCCAGTCATAATTTGATTTCTTTTTGTAGTAGAAATCTTTTCATGGCACTATAGTATTTTTAAAACACTTTGTCGTTACTGGATTAAGTAGAGACAGATTTTTTTGAAAATATTTATTTAATAACCGAGATTCTAATCGTAAAATATTAACTTCTAGAAGGGAAATTTTTAAAGTATAATGTACGTTGATTTTAAAATAATATTTTAAGATTTTAAAATTTGGAATATGTGTGAAGAAGGTCAAACAATTTGTATATAAAATGGAGAACAAAGGTTGGAAAGAAACTTACAATATCTTACAATAACGGTAGCAGTAAAGAATAAGAAATTTTCTTTGAATATATATAAATTAGAATACATAAAAATCAACTTACTATCAAGTTACTGATTGTTGTTATAGGCTGAAGGAATTAGTTGGGTAGTTGTTGGCGATGAGAATTATGGTGAAGGTAGTAGTCGAGAACATGCAGCCCTTGAACCACGACATCTTGGTGGACGAGCTATTATTGTCAAGAGCTTTGCTAGAATCCATGGTATAGTTTTGATTATTCACCACTGGTTGAAATCAATTTTTGAAATTTATTTTTTATTACTCTTAATTGAGGTATGGTTCACAGTTTGTGTTTGTGTATTTTAATTAAGGTATAAAAACAGTGATAATAAAATAAAGATTGCAATTAAATATACTATTATTTTTTTAGAAACAAATCTGAAGAAACAAGGTAGGTTTTTTATATTGAATTTACTTGTTCTATTACTTAATAATGCTTCTATATATAGTTTAATACTAATATGATTAGTGGTTTTCTTTGTTTTGGTTCCTCAGAAAAATACAACATAAATTCACTTGTGCTTTTGTGCGTGAATCTTTCACACACTGCATAAAAAGCCATTCTACCTGAGAGAGATGAATTTTTTCCACAGATTTTCTAAATTCCTTGTAAATTCCATAATTCTCCCTTGCTGAATTTTGCATTGATTTTTTTTTTTTTAATAGAAATGTAACATTTCATTCAGGTGGCATGCAATTAGTATTCTTTCAAGGGAAAAAATAATTTTTAAGCCTATTTTTCTAAAAATCCGCTATCAACTTACCACAAAAACTTATATTTTCCTTAAAAATTTTCTATAAAGTGACTGGAGTCCAAAATCCTCTTATTTTGTCTTTAAACTTTTGCTGACAATTTTTTAATCGTTAGAACTAAACTGCCCCTGCAGACTGAAAGGATGCGCGTAAATTAACCTGATTTTAATAGAAAAATTATATTTTTATCAGTCATTAAGAACAGCATTAAATTTTGCCGACATGTTTTTATTTTACTTATGTCAGCTGCAGAATTATTCTGTTTAGAATCCTTTTAAAAAAAGGTTCAGAATAGCTTAAATTAGCCTCGTCAGTCTATCAAATGAAATCTATGTATTTTACTTAAGCTTGTTATTGTGGTAGTGAAGCGTAATTGTACATGGGTAGATATTTAGAAAAAAATTTTTCACAGAACTTTTTGATCCTAATCTTTATCAATTGTTTGAAAACAACAATAAGTATAATCAAAATTTGAGTACAGTATTAATAAATTAACACATAGGCTATCAATTTACGTACATAGGCTTTTGTACGAGGCAATATA